>JAUELE010197914.1:0-22459 GCA_031471655.1 Diodora aspera
TTTAGGCAACCATTCCCCCGTGCGCCAAATCAGTATATCTGGAGTGTGCACGTTAAACATTAACCTCTCTCTCTCTGGTTTTGGGATTTCATATGACTTTTAATCATTCATAAATTTTCCGATTAATCACTTGAAGAGGCAAGTGTTTCACTTGCCAGTGGTTCAAACTGGTATTGATGTATGTCATTTCCAAAATTCACGTACGCTCCATAATCTTTTCGCATTCCATGTCTTTTCCGTACTGAACTCGCTTGAGTAACTAACGTCTTCATTACTAAACTGGCACCACGTGACCCGCTCTCTGCTAATTAACTGTCTGATTTTTCCGTCGCTACACTGAACGCTCAATTGTTTTAAGCTTGTTAATGATTAAATAATGGTTGTTTTTTCACAAAATTTTGCGTGATGCCTTAATATCATAAGTACTTTATGTACGCCAAGTTTAATTTTTTGTCTGATATTCCCCTTTAAGATTATGATGATTTTTATTACTTTTAATGTGTCTCTCGAAAGCCAGCAAAAAATAAAGTTGATACGTGACTTGCGATCAGCTCCAAAAGCGTTATTTACCATTTCTTCAGTATACATTAGTTCAGCAGACACGGGACGGCAAAGAGGCATTCAAAAGCTAATTTGTCAACGCCGCTGAACTTCACTGAGCAATAATACAAACAGTTTTTCATGCCGCATTAGTAATTTCGTGAATTTGAAATCAAGTGCGGCCGATTTGCCCGTTTTCAAATCAAGTCGAACTTGCACTTCCGATTTCGGTGGGGAATGTGCATGTCTGGTGGCGATACTTAACATGAAATCGCATGATGCTGGCTTTCCCTGGCCGTTTATCAACAGTATTTCAATGAACAGTCGCTGGGTGAGACTGTTCAGAGTCCAAACAAGCCGACAATCACCAACATATACCAATAATACATGACAGCAAAGCAGTGACAACAGATGCTCCCTCACGGACAAACATCCGTTTCTTATGAAACCTTCACCTTCGACCCCGGGTTACAGGTCATAATTGGTAACTTTAACACTCCATTAAAGATGCAAGCACCCCTAATTTTAGTTCTCATGCCACTAGGTGTTCTTGGTTTGTCTCTTATCGTCGCTGTTCGACTATATTTCTTATTAGGTCTTCGTGCCAAAGGCAGGAAGACCTATTGTTTTTGTTAGATTTTTAGGTCTTCATGCCAAAGGCGACCAGGGAGTTCGATCGGTAATATATACTGACGGGCAAAAGACACGTACCACCACCATAACTCTCAAACTATGAAAGCTGAAGAGTCGAGATTTGGAATATAGATACTTTACATAGTCTTTAGGAGGATTCAATTGTTCATTTATCAACAAATTTACAAATATGGCTGTCCGAGGCTTCTGATTGGCTGAGACAAAATCCGCTCTTGCTGGGAAACTATTAATAGTAGCGACATCAAACTTGGCATAAATATTCCCCGTCTGACCCTTTCCGAGAATCATTGCCATTTCTTGCAACTTCCGGGCACACAAGGGAGATAATCGCATCAACGCAAAATTCACGAACACGATATATCTCCAAGACTATGAAAGCTGTATATGTCAAATCTGGTATACAGACACAAGAGAGCCAAAGAGGTCGATCGGTAATATATACTGATGGGCAAAAGAAACGCACCACCATAATAACTCAAACTATGATAGCTGGAGAGTTTTAACTTGTGCAACTTCAGCCTTCGATTGCAGGTCAAGGGTCATAATTGGGTCCTTTAACATTCAATTAAAGATGCATAAATATGCAGGAATCGGCCGGTAGGAGCAGTATAAGCCCATGAAGACAGTCAGTACTGCTTTAGCAGTCCTAGTTATTATTATTATTATGTTTAGCCATATTTAGCAGCTGGAGATGACGGAACCTTGGTATTTGCATAAATCAGTGCAGCGAGTGACTTGTTGAAGATGTCTGTTCTTAAAAAAGTATCGTTTATACATTTAGGTACTTGAGGTGGGCAGACCACTTCAACACAAACTGAAGAATAATATGCCTTTGCCATTGAAGGTATGCCAAGGCAACTTGACCTCCGACACAATAGGTTAATTGTACAGAAATGTCATGATCATGCATGTTAAGCGAAAGCACCAACAGCCAAATACGCCTGTCCAGGAGAAATTCATTACTTAATTCGGGGAGCGAACAGTCTTTAAATGTGTTTTAAAAGCGACCCATGTATGTGAACTGTGATCTGAATACGCTGCAGGATATTTAGAAAATAGCATTCAAAGGAATAAATTTTTTAAATAATGGACCTTTTTTTTCTTTCACGATTGATCTTCGCGTTTGCCTTAAAGTGTTGACTAGTTTTCTACATGGTTAAATATTCTGACATTGATCGTCCGGCTTCAGAAGGGTACTTAACAATGAGTGGTCTGACTATGGCGTTAGTAATTAAGTTATTACATTAGAATTAAATTCGGACTTTCCCTGTGAAATGTTTGTCTGGATCTTCACCAATGTCTTTCAAACAGTCTGTAGCAACTGCACATGCGCAGAGTTTTGTGCGTGTCCACTTCTGTGTTTCTTTCTTCTCTCATGTACCAGTTTTTGCTATTTTCTTCCATATTCTTGGAGCTAGATTCGATATTGTTTCTTTGTGACAAAAAATTCACATCCCCAGTGGGAAACTGGACAATTGGATTAAATAATCTTATTTGATTCAGTGCGATGAAACTCGACACATACCGGCAAAATAAGGATTTTTTTCATGACCATATCAGAGTCTAAAGAACATAATTCCTTTCTTCCTTTCACAAACCACCTCGGTATTAGAACCTAAAACCTCAGCTCTCCTATCCCCACAGAGAAAAGTTAAATTTTAACAAGGAGTTCGCTGAACCCTTGGGGCAAACCCCTTAAATCCCATCACTTTATACTATCAACATCACAATAATATACTGCCGGGCAAAATAAACGATACCAAATGCTTTCAGTTATTTCCCTTTACGTCTTTCTGTCATAGCTGATCAAAAGGATGCTAAGATTTTAACGAGTGTAATGTGATTGACATCATATCGTTGATAACACTTCCTAATCTTGAATCCAACGCAATTTTGAATTTATTCAGCAGTCTCTCAAAATCTTGGTATCTTTTTTTTGGCCCGGTAGTGTAGATTTACTTGTGTTAGTTTCTGTCATTCAACATTGAAATTGTAGTTGCGTCAGAAGTAAGGTACGGGGTATGCTGCTGCGGATGCTGAGTGACACCATCAGAAGGGGTGACACCAAAATTCATTATTTATAAATTCATTGTTTTCCGGCAAAAATAGCTTAATCCCAGTTTAATGTAGCAAACTGTATCAGTATAGTATCAAAACACCAATAACGCTGAAAATCTATGCTAACTTAATTTTTGAACCTGCGCTCTGATCAGTTTTAGTAGTTTTAACCGAGCAACACTAACGCTACTAGTATGACGCCAATGTCAGTGGTGTCATCTTGGGCAAGTGACTTCGCTCGTAACTGCCTCAGTCCACCCAGCTGTAAAATTGGGTACCTGGTCGGAACGTGATGGTAATTGTGAAGTTTAACCTACAAATGCCAAAACAGGCAGCTTAGGTGGAATACTCCCTAGGGAGGGGAGAAAGGAAGTGCATTGTAGATGGTTCTAATGACTAGGGTAATAATGTGCAGCGCTTTGAGCAAGCACCTATTGCATGGAGTCCAGCGCGATATAAGCGGCCTTTATTATATTATTATTTTTTATTTAGTCACTGTGTTTCTAAATGAATAAATGATGAAAAGAAACTACTCATAACGATTGTAAAAAGCATTTCCAACAGAACTTTCCAACATAAGAACAAGCTGTGATTGTGTTTTTCATTATTTTAGCGTCAGGGTAACCGTTTGAAAATACATACTGAATAATAACCACCAAACATCTATATATGAGTAGCGTGCATTATGACCTTGTGTTCATAAATTGATCGTGTCCCACGTCAGAATTGTTATATCCAACAGCGTGTAAGTCTCTCACCTGAAGCAAGTTTGATAATACAAGGGAGGTAAGCATTAAATGCCCTAGAGGCAACGTGAGTAAAATGAACGCCAGAAGTTGATGGTTCAAGACGAGATGGGGCCTCTGGTCTTTGGGAAAAAAACTTTGTTTCGGAGAATGACCGTTTTACCGATCTGGGCAAAATCAGCTAGACTGAAAGTATTGTACAAGATAGTTTTAGGGATTGTGAGGGGTTTGCCGAAAAGCAGTAATGTTCCAAGTTTGAAACAGCTGCCTGTCAAATATTGATTTAATTCGAAACAGTCGTATGGCAATTATGTAAACAACAATAAATAATCTGTTATTTGTTATGCCTTATAACTATTTGTACACTAACCTGATTACTATGCACATGTATGATTTTTGACATACATGTATTTTGCAATATGCATTAGAAACAACAGTAGCCTAATCACTTCCGACAAGATGCTTGATCTCACATCTAGTTATGATTTGAGAGCGGGAACAGAATGAACAAAGTCTAAAGTGACTTCCACACATTATCGGTGGGGAGCTTGGTGACTTGACGAGGTGAAACACGCCAGTTAATTCAGCCTCGATGGAAGCAGATATGATTGAATCATCAGATTGTCTGCTGGATTATCACTTTTATTACGATATTAATTACTACAATGTCCTCTCTCAAAATTCTAACTTGGGACATTGGTGATGGTTATAGTTGACGCTCGTTCAGTTGACTCACTATTTGTAATACTCGCAGAGACAGGAGACGTGGTCACAACTTATTGAAGCGCATGTATAATCTGTGAAAGACCGCCTGGGCATCATGTTGAATCCACTTGTCCCTGTTTCACAAAGCGATCTTAGCGCTAAGTTGATCATAAACCCTTTAGATAGACTTTTTAAACCTAGTTTTGACCAAACAACTGGAGGATGTACAGCATGCCCTCAAATCACTCCCAGATTGTTTTGAGAAATATGGACAAATGTGTGTGACGTTGGTTCAAAAATTAACTGAGTCGTTAAAATTCATTTTAACTAAGATCGCTTTGTGAAACAGGGCCCAGGGGTCCTTGGACTGGAGGACATGTTTAGTGTCTTGATGCATGCAATTCCTATGTTTAACCGGGGCCGGTTTTAAGCTGATTGTAGCGATTACTCCCAATCGGGGCCCGCGCTTAAGGGAGCCCAGCACTAAGGTATTCTTTCCTCCTATTTTACTGAGGGCCCTGTCCTTTCCTTTTTATAGTTCCCACATGTGACGCGGGCTTTCCTTTTGCACTCCACTGGCGAAATGGGGCATATGGCTGAAAAATTGCTGAGTTCGTATTTAAATCCAACAAAGAACCTTTTCATAGCCTCAAATTGGGCCCCGTGGTCCCTAAAACCGACTCTGTGAATAAACTACGAAAAGGAATTTCAGGTTTAAACTTAGTGATAAAGCACTTTTTATTAACAAGAAGCAGTGCATAGTAATTTCACATTATAACATGCTGGCATGCATGCCACATGCCGACGTGTGCACGTTTAAAGTGACAATCATGAACAACACGTGCAAATGTGCTAGTAATCATGAATTATAGATTTCGAGGAACATTTCACGTGAAGCAAATATTCCTAAAATTCAGTAATAACCTTCAGCATTACATGTTAACCTAAACTTTAAAGTAATTGGTAAATATTCTAACAATGTTGCCAGAAAGCACCCTTTCTAAAACTAGTTCTGGCAAACCTTGAAACAGCAAAATCAGTTATAGCAGTTATGCTTAAATCAGGTTTGACTCTTGACTTGTTTTGAATGGCATAGTCCGCTAATATAAACAAACGAGCAAATACAACTGTCTTCAGCTCTCGACCTTTGAATAAAATGAATTAGGACAATAATTTACCAACCATTTTACAGTCACAGAATCTTACGAACTTCATTACACTTCAGAATCAAACTTTACTCCATAAACGTTTCTGAACGCTCATTTTAATGACCGAATAGTAATCGGTTTTTGGCAGAAACATTGTCACAAAAATACTAGCCCGAATTTTCGAATCGAGAGGGAGGGTGGCTTACTGGTGGCACGCCCCCTTCCGATGGCAGGGATTTGTTTGTATTGTTTATGCTTGTCTTGATTTTTGAGGGTTTTGTTTAGCACCAAATCAACCCAAACTCTTGAAATGAGCTGAGACCACACCTCTTCTCATGTAGATTTTTCAAACCTTTCCGGCCCTGGATCGTCAATAAAAGGACAAAAGGCAATAATGTATCTGGTTCCACATTACACGTGTAAGGATTAGTGTTTGTGTGTGTTGGCGGCATAAGTGGTTAATGTCTCAAAGTAGTACATATTTTACGTAAATCTCAGAATGCAGTTTGCGTTTTATGTGCGTCTCGCAGCGCAGTGCATGGTTTTTATGTGAATCTCAAACCAAGTATATGTTTTATGTAGAACGCATTTTGGTTGTTATGTGAGCCTACTAACTATAATGTATTTCATATACCTCTGTATATTTTATTCATGTGAAATAAAAAAGATTATTAACAAATCTTTAGATAGCTTTATAATTTGTTCTAGTTTTCAGTAACAAAACAAAATTAAAATAATATGATGAACTTCCTGGTTTCGAACTCCTGTGCCTGTGTCTCACAAAACTAAGACATTGTGAATGATCTGACCTTGGCGTGAATTATGTGCCCTTGGCAGTTTCAAGACAGGTAAGTGAGTGCAAAGGAGATCTCTCACACAGTGCACTGCTGCGTTTATCTGGCGTTGTTTCAAATCATGAACAAAGAAAGTTCCATTGCTGAGGTCATAGACTTTCTGAGGGAGCACAAAGTTTCCAAAAACATCGTGGATATTTTTGAAGGTGGATAGATAGACATGTTTGGCATCGAAACACAATCCTAAACATGTTTGGCATCTAAACGCAATGCTAAACATGTTTTCCATCTAAACACAATCCTAAACATGTTTGGCATCTAAAGTAGGGGACAATGTACATGTTTAGGATGTGTACAGTGTAGTGCGTGTTACATATAAGTCTCAGAACGTATATGTAATGTATGTTTCATGTGAGCCTCAAAGTAACATATAGTATATGTTTTATGTGAGTCACAGAGCGTACATGTTGTGTCTTTTATGTGAATCACAGAGCGTACATGTTGTGTCTTTTATGCGAGTCTCAGAGCGTACATGTGGTGTATGTTTAATGTGAGTCTCAGAGCATACACAGTATGCATGCGTTTTCTGGAACTCTCCGACGATGGTACGAGTTTATATATTTCATTTATGTCGTAGAAAGTTTTACATGGTCCAGTTAACTTCCGGAACTTTATGCATGTTTTATGTGAATCTCGGAACATAGTTTGCATTTTATATTAGTCTCATGCGGATCATTACACAACCACGTTGTACTTAATAAATGTCTTTCTTCAGACTTGAACAAATTGAAAATATTTCGTACCTAAGTTGTTGGCATTAGTTTAAAGAAAATAAGAAAAGAATTAAGCTTTTAACATTTAATAGTAACCAAACACCAAAATAACAGAGAATCAGTCATTTCGTACATGAAATAACACACCACACTGTTGATCAGCGAAAGCGTAGAAACAATAAATTAAACAAGAACAACGACTGTAGTGAAAGTGCACGTCTAAAAGTAACATGGTAGGTTTGAAACACATTTGTTTCAAATAAAACTTTGAAATAAATTAAACGTTTTATCACACAAAGTAGTCCGTTGCTTCATAGAAAATATAAACATTTTCTCAGCCATTAAAAGTTCGTATCACATACCTCCGAAATCCTGCCAAGTCCAATTCAAGTGGTATATACAAATACAAAATGTTCAACAGCGAGTCACAATCAGACATATTTGTATTATTAAGTTCACATATATGTCAAAATTGATATGCAGTTCAAACTGCCTCACTGTGACAGTTCAGCAACAGTTACTATGACAGAATATTCCTTTCTTATGAGGTCTTACAGAAAGAATCCTTTAAAGTCTTGTTCCTTTGTTCTCCGGACAGCCGACTGTGCTGTAGGTTCTTCAAATTCTTCTGTCTTCTCCAACATCCAGGACCTTTCTTCCAAATTTGCGTTCCGCGTCATGCTAAAAAGGGCAATGAAGGCATTGCAGACAAATCAGATGAAACCAGCTCTGGTACCACTCATCATGTTTCTCATCTTTTGAAGCCCCGTCTTCTTGGAATCTCGATGCTGGTCCGTACAGGAGGTGCCATAGATCCATCTTGGTCAGGATATACTTCAATTGTTCCATCTCCCAGTCCAACATAGATCGTTCCATTACTATCGGTGGAGATGCTGAACGGATCACATGTAATTTTATGTATGAATATAACCTGTCCATAACACCAACCTGCTGTTGAAAATTTAAACACACATCGCTGAAGTCTGTCCACCAAAAAGATGAAGTCGGAATCGTGGCACACGACACCTGTAGGGTCTTGAAGGAAATTATCTCCCTTGTGAGGCTGATGACGCCACTTGATCTGTCCTTTCTGTGAAATACATATCAATGCATGCGATGAATGGTCTGAAATGAGAATATCTCCCGATGGCGTTGCAGCAAGAAAACTAGGGGTGATGCATATAGCATTTCCTTGAGGGTCGTGGGTAAAGGACTTCAGTACTTTGCCTGTCATGTCTATGATTTCAATAGATGCTGGCTCCTGACGAAGGGTACCGACGACAAGGGCATTCTTCCACTTGGGTGAAGATGCGATTCCATCATACATTTTCTGCGTTTGGATCACGTTCACAATCCTCATCTCATTCAAACTCACAATGACGATCTTCTTTGACAGGGGAATCGTGATGGCGAGTTTATCCGATTGCACCTGACAGAGGCGATATGGCAATCCTGGAAGAACAATCGTTTTATTTCCTCTTGACGAAAACACTTTAATCATCGAGTAACTGTAATCTGCCACAAGCAGAACATTTTCACCGTCAAGTTTGATCACAGTAATGTCAGTAGGGAAGGGCGCCCACTCAGACAGGCGTGTCATACTTGAAGCTGTCCTCATAAGAGATCGGAGGGAGGAACTGGAACTGGATGCACTGCTTCGGGACTTGAATGAAACTAAGGTGATATCCCTGGAGGTCTTCGTAAACTGTACGCCCATAGTGCAGCAATATCCGAATGTGCATCGTGATCTCTGTCGCAACCATATATAGTGACCTCACATGTCTCAATCACTTCAGTGTCTCAGGACTCAGCGGGTGGTTCGATGTTTATCTGTTACACACGAAGTCAAAGTCGATGATTATTTATAGCAATACGGAAGTTAAATCACATCGAGACAGTTGATTACGTTCGTCGACTCTTTCGCGGCTCCAGAGATATATAGTATCACATTATAAAGACGTCGATAACACTTTCAATAGTATATGCACAAACAATGAAGAACATTCTTCATAAGGCAGTACTTCACTCGGTCATTCGGCTCCTTGCGATTGCCGCGTGCACGCACGGTGAGGTTAAGAACGCATGTTGCACTCAAGGACATACGGTGTCTAACAACTGCTCATAAAACACACTTAGCAGTCCTTCACTCAACGTTTTCGTACACGGTATAGCACCTAATTGTTCAGTGTATTTAAAATCTGACTAACTTAAATAAGCCGACCTGTTCCTCTTGCTTAGTACATATTTATAAACATACCAAGTGATCGGAGTTGCACAATACTGTCATATGATCGCTTGCCTAAGCAAATACAGCTGTACTGTCACAACCAATCGAGTCGCTGTGATATGTGTACACTTTGCTCCTTTCGTCGCTGATATCTTATACCTACCATGTGTTTGAAGCATTGCACCAGCGTAGTGTAACGAAAATGTTCACCAGCTCGTTACAGATATTTCAATGCGTATGTGTATCGTGTAACAACTTCCTGGTTATATCGATCATGGTCTATGCAATAACTTCTCGTTGTTGCTAATATATTTCAGTTTATCGCAGTGATTTTAATTAAATTTCCGGAATGAATAATAGTTTAAAAACTAGTGAAAAGCGGGTCCCGTGAGCCATAGGTGTCGGACTCGTGATCTAACGATGGTCAGGTCAGCAGTTTGATGCCAGCCAATGCCACGTTGTGGCCCTGGACAAGGTACTTTACTCCATTTGTCTCAGTCGGCCCAGCTGAAAATGAATATTGGCGCAGCACTACGGCGACAACCACCCGTAAGTGTGGACAACGATTTGCCGTGTAAAACTGCGAAGGTATTATTATTATTATTATTATTACACATTACTTCGGGTTGCTTAGCTTAATGTTAATGTTGCCCGCCAATGTTGCACGTTGATGTTGCACGCAAGAAGCTATTGTTTCAGAAAATCATTCATCGAAGGTATTGTAAGTTAAGGAAGTATAGCTATTAATAACAAAGCATTCCATGTCAAAATGGTCTGTATGTGCACAGCGTGTGCTTCAAAATTACTTGTGACACAGGAAAAACATGAGCATTTGCCATCTGTGCGCATGGAACTCCATACAGCTGTTACATTTAAGTGTAGGCTAACATTTAGTTTCAGAAATAAGCTTAATCTCCAAAATTATGTTCATAATACAAAACAAATTAATAAAAGGAGTCCCGAGATATGCATAGAGCTGAAAATTCCTAGATTTGCTAATTATCTAGACTTAGGCAGGCTCCATTTTCTGTGTATGCTCTATAGGGTCTGGGAGACAGACTAATTCAAGTGTGCCGTTCTGACTGTTCAACTGGGTCATAAATAAGGATCGTAGATACTAGTAATAGAAACTATGTCTTCTAAATGATGTACCATCTACATAAATAATTTTGAACATTGACTTTAACACCTTATCTTTATAAGATAAAAAGCGTATTCAGCTTCACTGAAATTTCATTTAATCCTAGACTGATGGACACGAATAAGGGAACGAAGGTCCTTGTGAGGTATTATGTTTTACTGACAATGTATTTTAAGCATCTCACATATTTGAGTCAACCATGACACACAAGAACTGTCAGTATCCCACGTGTCTTTCATGTCTCCGAATGACCCCATGACATCGATGTGGAACAATTGAGATGATGTTTTACTCAACAATATTTCCAACTACCGTTCCTTTATTTCTGTCCATCACTACATCTTCAGTAACATCGATCTGGCTCTATGTATCATACTGCACAAAATCTTGTGATCGCATGTACTTACAGGTATGTTTTATGACCACTCGTGTGTTGGGGTGAAAGAACTGATTAAATCATGCTTTAATTCTTCGGTAGTCATTTTGTTACACGTCGTGACAGTTGAAAACATTATCAATGCAATGCAGACAATTGGCAGGAGGAAGTTCACACTAACAAGGGTAATTTATTATATATAATTATGCGTGCATGCACTAAAGATCAACACAAATCTTTATCATTTGCACGCACATATATATCATGTTGCCTCCTTTATTAATCACATAATACGATATAAATAAAATACAAATAGGGGCGACGGTAGCAATTACAGGGGGATCAACGTCTGAAGGGCTGTTTCCAAGGATTACACCGAACTCGTCGCCACAACGAATTCGTCGCCACACCGAAATAGTTGCTACAATAAAATTGAAAACAGCGACCAATTGCTATTTTATTGTCGACACGGTTTAACAAGTAAATAAATAAACTTAAAGGCCCCGTCTACAGTACATACATATGTGGGTCTATATTTACAAATGAGTGCGCTGTCTAATAACGATTTAGGACGTTCTTCCATTCTTAGGACCAGTCAACTTTGACGATATATCATTCCACAAAACGACAAAGACGATAATACTAATTATTAATACGAATACTGAATGTGCATCTATTTCACGAAAGAAAATAAATAATAAGTATTAACATCATAGCACGCATTGCGTTTGCGACGTCGATCTAACTAGTGGTGACCAGTTCGGTATGGCGACTAATTCTGTCTACCCCGTTTCCCAGTGTTACAGAACCGAAATTCAAAACAGCAAAGAAAAGAAAGCCCGTTTTCATTGTCCGAAAAGTCCGAAAAGTGAGATTTGAGGTGACACAGCATCCACACCATAAAAAGTCGGGGTGGGTCAATTCCCCCTCCCCTTTAACGGCTTCCGCTGCTCATAACAAATACATTGCTTGGAAGTTAATCGTCATACATCATGTTTACCTGTCGATAAAGCCTAAAGCAGATACGCTTCTCCAGAAGAGGTTCAGCAGCTTAGTGTCAACTCTATTGGTTATGCAGAAGAACATACGTACATGTATACATTTGCTGCATTTTTTCCCTTCATGGTGGAGGGTATCTTCCTGATATTTAAAGTTTTTGAGTGCAGCTACATTACATTTAATTTAATGTCACACAGTTTACAACATATACAGTGTGATGGTAGTTTGCTTAGCGTTGATGGTGTAATGATATGCTCGTAAAGAGGTTTCAGTGTCGGTTATTGTATTGTTACGTTTTGGTCTCTTGCACTTGTAGAACGGTAACTGGTGTAGATTCTTTCACCCGAATGACGGTCGGTACGGTGTATCTAGGAGACGGATCTTGCAAGCCATGACGCCGGAGAAGGTCAGCAGCGGCGACACGTCTGTGAGGTGTCCAAAAATGCACCATGCTATCATGGACACACATGCACGTGCATGCACACGCGGTTATTCCAAGCATGACACATCCAATAATCACAGATGATAATCTATTGTCGCTGACAGTTTTTTGTTTCATTTTGGAGTACATCCCAATATAAGCTGCATAGGAATTGTTGAAGAGACGTTTTGTGATGAACGATGTTCTTCTCTTTGAAGTGAGATCATATGCTGAACTGGTAATGGTTGTTACTGTCGTCGTTATTGATTCTCTGATTGTCGTTGATAGCGTCGTTGTTGAAGGTGTCATGGAAATAAGTGTTGACACTTCTGTACTGCTGGGCAGCCAAGTCGCTTGAGTAGACTTTACTGAAGCAGATTAAAGTATCCATATCATAGACGTACTGGCGCCTTCGGATAGAGTGAGGGGCATTACATTCTTGCCGACAACAAAATACTCGGTGCCATAGGGCATTTTAGGAGCTGGGCCCAATTGTTTCCAGTTAAATCGAAAAGAATTTTAAAAAACTCAAGAAATAGATGTTCATTCTGTTATTGCCCAAACCATGGGCTTTTTGGCCCAGGGGTGGTGACAGGAATTCTCCGACGGGAGGGCTGAGATCCATGACATGGAGACTGAAATCTCCGACAAAGGGGGCCTGAAGACGATCATTTGCCAAGCCAAATACACAAATTTGCAAATAATACAATAAAATATACACAATTTTTCACCGATGTATTCGTAATACCATATTCTTCCCCGACGAGAGGTGGGAACTAGGTTTTCCTGACGGGGGAGGGGGCTCTAGCCCACATTCCACCACCCCCGGCCCTAACTCCAGCTGGCGCCACCCCTGTTCTGCACCAAATTATGAGCGTTTTAGCCCGAAATCCCCCCGCCCCTTTTGACTCGCACCTCTCTGATCCACATCAGATTATTTCGTGCAACGGCTCACCTCATATTTGTTGCCATTGTTGACCTTACAAGTTATATACTATGTACATTTCATATTCTAAATGATTTGTAATATGTTTTTCAAATAAACCTAAAATGACCGTGTATTCTGGTACAAATAAATTGAAGATAGATCTATTTGTCCGTGTCGCAGTGACACTCGACCACAAGTATCTAAAAGATTTACGATGTGCATAAGGATATGCCCCCTTTTTTGTGAACAATCAGTATAGCTTTATGACGTAATTCAGAGATTTTTCAGCATGAAACCATCGCGTATTCTGCAATACAATGCACCATTCCCACATGACGTTTTGAACAAGCGTTACTCCTAGAGTATAAAATCTTTTTAGTTTTAAAGATTAAGACTCCGCTCAAGTATCTGCTCAAGATGTATGAAAGCTACTCCAACCCTAGATGAATCATTAATCAAGCTAAGCACATGCTTCGGACAATAAGGGAAAGGGGAATCAGCTCTCCCCTAGGTATTATTCCATTAATTCAAGGGTTTTCAGAACTCAAAAGCCCTGAAATCGGGTGTAACGCAATAAAGCTAGAAAAATCCCCCAAGCCCCCACCCATCGAAAGCGTCTCATCTTCAGTATCTGTTTTAATTTACATGTGTTTACCACTACTCAAAATGCATCATTACCATACTCCCACATTAACTCTTTCACTGACACACTCAATTTTGGTAATTTTTAAGTAATTGTTTAGCAATGGAGCGGCGACTGGGTCCGTGTAGACTGTGTTTAGTTGTCCTTAAGCCTGTCCTGAGCGAATCGGTATATATTGTAGAGTAATACAACCATATCGGACATTAAAAATACTAATCACTCACCGGTGCCGCAGTACTGTCCTTCGAAACGTGTGCTGCAGTTACAGAAGTAGCTATTGATGCCGTCTACACATGGGGAGTTATTTTCACACATATTGTTCACACAATCGTCGATATCTGTCAAAGAATTGTCAGTTTACTTTTAATTTGAAAGTTTGTTTATAGATTTGTATATTTGATGGACTCGTACTTCTCGCAACCATTGTTGAAAACATTCAGTAAATTATCATATCTACGCTTCTTGTTTAACTCATAGTAGCTTTAATGTACAATGTCGTGTATTCTATACTGGTGTTCAAAAGAAACATATATTTCAATGCTTTGACAAGTGTCACTCCTATTTATACGTAGACCTTTATATCATACTTCATCTAAAGGGTTGCGGAAATAATATTATGTTACTGAGTATAATGTGCTTAGCCTACTAGTACCGTGTTGGTCCTGACCCCTTCATTAAATTCACATAAAGTTAAAACAACCTCATCTGGAATGGGTATCGCATACATATCCAACAAAAATTGTTTGGTTTTTTTATTCAACCTTCTCTGAAACTCTTTTGTATCGTTTGTTTTGGAGGTGAGTATAGTTTCTTTTTAACCTCTATGGTTTGTGGGTCATGTGTACTGGTCCGAGTCTATACGCAAGGAAGCATATATATAGTGTACGTGTTTCGAGTATATCGAGCCTGATCTAATGAGCTCGTGGACAAAACCATTCGGTTGTTATTGAACTGTTTGATCGTCCCTAAGGAAGCGATCATTTGGTATCTAGGAAGTTGGAGATTATAAAAATATACAGTTTGTAGACACTATTGGAGAAAATGAATGGACGGCATGAGTGAAGAGTAAAAGAATTAATAGATTGAAGAGATATATATTGTTTATATTTTCAGTTTATTATTATGATATGTAACACCAACGCACACTGAATTGATAGAAAAATATGTAAATAAATAAACAGCTTGTCGGTTTTTATATAAGAAACATACCATGAGACACATGTCAAAAGATCATTTGCAACAGAAAAATCTTCCCGCCCCCCTTGCCTCTAAAAAACAAATGGTTGCTCTCTGACCCAAGTTCATTGAAGCTACACCGTAGGATCAAATGTCATAATGAGGGGGCTAATCTCGGCTGTGGACATGAAAAGCGGCGGTATGGGTGGGGTGGGTTACCGTCATCTGATATAAAAACTGCTTTTGTCAGGTACCAGTATGTCTACTTACAATACAGCACAGGAGGCGACAGGAATTCCCCTACGGGGGCGGGGAAGGATTGGATGGGAGGGTTCTGAAATCCACGACAAGGGACTAAAGACGATCATTTACAAAGCCAAGTACACAAATGTTCAAGTAACTCAGTAAAATGCAGACATTTGCTTCGAAATTTTCCTCGACGAATTGCTATTTTTTCCCCGATGTGGAAAGCGCCCCCCACACACACACACACTTTCTAACGGGCCTGCTTGAAGCTCTTGAACAATCATTGAAGATTTGTCCATGTTAACTAAGATGGAGAGATTGGATACATGAAAGACGTCAGAAGATTCCCTAACGGCATCAACAGCTTCAAGGATGTCAACGTTTAAAGTGGTTACTTCATTTAGGAGGCTTAAACATATGTCAGGTACAGACATTACGAGTAAAAGTCTTAAGCACTATCCACAAATCTGTCACCAGAACGTAATAGATGCAGAGCGATCCGGTTCACCCTACATTCTTCATCTTCAGGTGTACAGATTCATAAGTGATATACTGATTTATACCGATCTAATCTTATTCCATCTACATGTATGTCATCTTGCAAGCGACACAGGTGGCCTGCTAACATCCTTGACGTAATAGAATGTATATCTTTTAAGTACAATAAAGTCTTAACTTCACTAAATAGGAGCCGCCAAGTACCCCCAGCATGGTCTTGGATCATATTTATCAGATGTTCTGACGCAAACCGCGTTCCATTCGGAGTCATATCTTTGCGGTGTGTGTAAACAATATTCCGATGTGTGCGGATACTTGACCTAGCTGTCTGGTGTCGATTTGTGGAACGTTGGTTATAAAGACGTTGGTGATTTACGTTTTTGACAAACCGTTATTTATGATTATGGTTGCTATAGTCATGTAGATTTGAGTACAGGTTTGAGTTGCGGATGCCTCTCACTGTCACCAGATTAACAGTAAGAATGTATTCTACACATACGCACGCACACACTGCTTAAGTTTACCTGTTTGGCATCGGTTGCCAGTAAAACCAGGTACACAGACACATGTGAAGTCATTCAGGTGATCATTGCAAGTTCCGTTATTCTCACAAGGGTCTGATGCACATTCGTCGATATCTGGAAATAGGGCACAGTCAACTGAATAGAATTCGACAAATCGCATTTGCTATCATGTAATTATTATCCAAGTCGACAGTGATGATGTTTCGAGGTTGACAGACAACACTCATAAGGTTTTAAGATTCATACCACATGAAGCTTTCCACTTTATTAAACGTATTTTACATGCCATATCACAGCGATGTAGGCCAAACGAGATAGAATACGGACAATCAGCTCACTAGATGTTTGTCAAGACCCTGAGTCAAGGCATAGAAGCCTGCATGAGCATCTTACTCTACCACAGCCATCTCTGCTTGGGTCTGCCTCAGGCCTGAGAAAGGCAGCTACTCCCACGAATAATAACCTGCCACTGGTTAAACATATACGCAACCCAACTATTTAAGGGTCACTCATTAGAATAGGCGTAATATGGCACTTTTAGAGATATGGTTGTTGCAGCAGTTAGGTTAAACATTCACAATGATTGATAATACACGATGTTTGATTATTGACGTTTTATGTAGCAACTTGTTGAAAACAGTCTGTATTTTATAAATGACTAGAAATGCGAAAAAACGCCCAAAAGAACCAAAAAGTATAAATATAAAAAATAACAAATGAAAGTAGCCTTCTTTTCATGCAACTGCACATTTTCTCTGTCCCTTTACAAAATATACATTTATTTGTAAAACTCTGTTACTTACATACCCAATATTATGACTTTCTAAAAAATATGGGTAGGCCGTTACACTGACCTTCCACTGAATAGTTGGACTGAGTACATATTTCAGAACTACAGCCTTGGTGTCTTGGCAAAACTCCACCCGCTGACGAACAGACGAGCAGTCGGTGGCGAAAGATTTTACCAAAATATTTCGGATATGCTACCAAGACAAAATGAAACCTAAAATGTTGACCGAATATTGCTGGATACTAAACACGGATGGTCCTGAGGCAAAATTCAGCCAAAAACATCCTTCAAGTATAACTGCCCATTTGTTTTTGAATATGCAAGATAGATTTCCTGAAACTTAATTGCTTTGTAACTTTAATATCCTTCATGATAGAAAAAATATATAACAGATCTGAATTCAGGGTAAAAAGAAAAGTACTATAAAACATACATTTTAACTTTTGTGGCACAATAGTCGAAATGTGTTTTATTAACCCTGTGCTTCCGTCAAACCTACCGGTGTGGCAAATGAGACCAGTGAAGCCGGGAGGGCACTCGCATGTGAATGCATTCACCAGATCCGTACATGTTCCATTATGAAGGCAAGGTAGTGCAGAACACTCGTCGATATCTGTCATAATAATAGATAAGGTGTTTAGTATCATCTCATGAATGAACTCAAATCTTCATTTCACAGTTTGATTTATATAGTACTCATTATCCGATAAACTGTTACACGAATATCTTGTTTTCTCAACCAACATTATGATATAGCATTTATTGCATTTAAATCGAACAAAATTTAATAGATTTAATCTTTTACATTTACATTCATTTGAAATATTTTCAGACTTTCAGAAGCAAATGTATCCGAGCATTTTTATCCAGTCGGTTTTGAGGCACAATTAAGCAAATGAACTTATATTCAGGTTGTCATTATAAGATGCCAACGTCCACGAGATACCAACCTGTCTCACAGTTTATACCCGTGTATCCCGTGGGACAAACACACGTATAAAATCCGGATCCCTCTTGGCAATAGCCACCATTCTCACAGGGACTGCTGACACACTCGATGATATCTGTAATCAAAAGGCCAAATGCATTACAAAGTCTAAACATCGAGAGGATTATTTTCAGAACTCAGTATACCAGTTTTTAACTTATATGAAACAAAATCAAAGAACCTTTGAAATCGTTGAAATTATTCCAGTGTAGCCTGCTGATGTTGTGATGTGTGTAGCATCGAATCGATGAGTGCGCATTCAAACTGCCTTTTTGACATTTTAATTTTTGTAAGAATTTCAGTAATAGGTCAAACAGTTCTTCGGCAGGTTGAAGCATCACAACATTGTGCTGTTCATCAGAATATACCTTTCTATAAGAGTATTATTATCCCATCAACAAATATCTTATAATACAGATTCACAGAATTAATCTATTGGATGAGCGAGGTATACTTCAGAAAACGTATGACAACGAAATTAATTGAACGCTAACCGTTTTCACAGCGAGGACCTGTGTATCCCTCCTCACAAATACATGCGAACCTATTGGCACCGTCCACGCACGTGGACTTGTGGTAACATGGCTGGCTCGTGCACTCATCAAAGTCTGACAAATAGAAAACGAATGAACAAAAAGTAGCAAATGTATAGCCGCGGAAGATTTCCTTGAACGGATGATAAGACAAAAACAATTCTCTCATTTCTCAACAATTGTTAATCTATAAGCTAAGTAAGGGTTGCAGATACCAAACCGTAGTAAAAAATAATTAATATATGAAATAATGCCAGCCCATGTGACTGTTGTGTTGCACAGACGTCGACGTTTCTTATTCGACAGTTTTAAATCCACTTCATTTATAAATCACATATTTAGTTTTAATTATCATTTTTTTCTTTTTGAACAACAACGTCTTGATGGCAGATGACTTGAGGAAGTATGTGCCAGTATACATCCTAGCTAGGAACGGAAAACTCTTATCATCTTAGTAGTCATTAAGATTAAAACTTGCTGGTAAAAGAAAATGCACACTTGAAAAACTGCTGCCACAAATAAATCAGAAAAGACAAGATAAAATAAACAAACTGAAAATGTTTATCAAACAACAATCCACCATTGATAATTATCCTGAAAATATCAACTATATTCACTGTATTAAACATACTTCAGTTCAACATGGTTTCCTCTTAGTTTTACTTAGTTTAGCAATAAATAAAAAGGTGGACACTTTCTTTTGCTCAACAGTTTAGTTGGGTTTTTTTCAAATGTGTCATGTTACTGAGTCTATATGTAACTAATAAAGTAGCTACCTATACGACAGTTGTTACCAGTGAACCCCGGCTGACACAGACACGTGTAGTTGTTGATTCCGTCCCGACATTCTCCATGGCCCCAGCAGGGATCAGGCGAACAGTCATCAATATCTACAATTCAATTGCCAAACTTATTATCATATTTACAAAGGTACACAGGGCTAGATTTTAAGAATTTCAGCTGGTGATCAGAAAGGCCGCTGCCTGCAAACATCTGGTGGTTCATCTGAACCTTTTGCCTATGAGAGTGCTGTACAAAGGCGTGTAATTCTGCATTGTTTTCTGACATTCAGCAGGATGCATTTCTGTAATATATTTTGTATTTATGGACTATCGCGAAGTCGACGCTGTTGCTTACAGGGCGTAAAAGACCAGGACATAAAAGACCATACTGGACAAACTACAACACACTTCGTCAGGAGGAAAATTAAGCTCAGTTGATGAAGCAAGCTGACAGAGTGGTGGGGGATAATAAATATTGCAGCATCCAAAACATGTCATCCGTCTACAGGTCACCAGGCTGTCGTTAAATCGAACCCTGGATACAGACGATAGCAATATACTAAGCTCAGGTGGGTAGAGCGGTCTTGGCACAGTTTCGCCTCGAAGTGTCATAGTCAACTCAGGTATGTGTGCATCCCTAGACTAAACAATAGTCTGTGAAATATTTTTAAATATTTTATTATATTTAATTTTTATTCCTTCAAGAGTCTGGCTTCTTCAATGCACAGTTTCATATGGAATAGGAACTAGCTAGACGTGCATTAGTAGAATGACTAAAGGCTTTGAATATAAAATTAACAAAATTGCACAGTCATTGAAAGGACCATCGCTACAAGCAACCAACACGGCGATTTAGACTAGCTCCAGGAAGCGCCTCTCAGTCATCCAATCATGTACATGTATATGGAACCTCCCCAGCCTAGCCGTCAGCCTTACATTCAGAAAGCCTATGGAACATGGCGTTCAGGCGATCTCATTTCTCAGATTCGAAGATTATACGAAAACAAATGAAAGCAAAATGCTGTGACCAGAATGCTGATGAATTATTGACGAGCATATAATATAACCACTCACGGACTTGAATCGATTTCGGTTAGAACTAGCGGCTTAACAGGCAGGTGTATTTCTCAGATGTAAAATATTGAACGTCTGAAAACGTCTGCTAATGCATATGGCACAGGTATATACACATACTGAAATGTTTACGTTAATAACACATTATCATTGCCTTGCATATGTGGAGACACTGTTATGTAAGCTATTGAAATGTCTTTCATAGTTTCACCTAGTACATGAATGTCTTTCAATTATATTGACTGAAATGTTTATGTTAATAATACATTATTATTGACTTGCATAAGGGGAGACATATATAAACAAGCAAAATGTCTTTAAACATATTATCTAACACAAGAATGTCTTTCAGTTTTATTTGCTACACTATTTATGACAATGACACATTATTATTGGCTTGCATAAGTGGAGAAATGTTTATAAAATCGTCTTACAAAATGTACTCTGGTACTGGAATGTCTTTAGAAAAATATTTATGTATTACACTGTATCATATATAGGGATATTTTTACATGAAGTTAAGTAAAATTATGTCGACACATACATTGTATGTCATCTGATGCGAATACCTTTTCAATTAATTTTAATTAATAAAACGCCTATTTTCAGCACACATTACTAGCAGGACGATCATAATACAAGTGTAAATACGAACAACAAGATATACCCTCAGAGCATAGGCAAGCTTACCGATATCACACTGCTTTCCAGAAAAGCCCGGATAGCAAGAACATGTATAGGAGTTGAGTCCATCCTTACACGCCCCATGCACACAGGGATCTCCGAGGCAGTCATCAATATCTGCAGATTAAGCATAGCCTGTAAGTGGTCACTCAAGAGATAATAGATTGTAATGTTTTACTCATCATTGGTCTTCGTCCCTCTAGTCAGAGACTACTGAAGGATAATTACTTATTGTCACGAAGCGCTCAGGGCTTGCATTCTACTAAACGTGACCTGTAGAGTGGAATGCCTGGAACACCTTCATTTTGTATTCACGGGAGCCCTAATAAAAATACTTTGTCAATGGTGCTTCTAACAGGATAACATTCTGGAATAAAACGAACATAACATTCTACTTTTAATGTGCATGATTACTGAGTCGGGACTCACCCAGTTCACAGTTCACGCCATTAAATCCTTGTTGGCAGATACACTTGTACGTATCAATTCTGTCTCTACACGTTCCGTGCACGCAAGGATTGGATATACAGTTGTCAGTATCTGAAAATATAGTACATGTATTATAATGTGAATAATTACAGTTGTCAGTGTCTGAACACAGAGTACATGTATTATAATATGAATAAATACAGTTGTTAGTATCTGAAAATACAGTACATGTATTATAATGTGAATAATTATAGTTGTCAGTGACTGAAAATAGAGTGCATGTATTATACTATGAATAATTACAGTTGTCAGTGTCTGAACACAGAGTACATGTATTATAATATGAATAAATACAGTTGTCAGTATCTGAAAATATAGTACATGTATTATAATGTGAATAATAACAGTTGTCAGTGTCTGAACACAGAGTACATGTATTATAATATGAATAAATACAGTTGTCAGTATCTGAAAATATAGTACATGTATTATAATGTGAATAATAACAGTTGTCAGTGTCTGAACACAGAGTACATGTATTATAATATGAATAAATACAGTTGTCAGTATCTGAAAATATAG
>JAUELE010197915.1:0-13408 GCA_031471655.1 Diodora aspera
TCCATAATGATATAGCTTCCATAATGATATAGCCTCCTTAATGATATAGCCTCCATAATGTTATAGCCTCCATAATGATATAGCCTCCATAATGATATAGCCTCCATAATGGTATAGCTTCCATATTGATATAGCCTCCATAATGGTATAGCCTCCGTAATGATATAGCCTCCATAAGGGTATAGCCTCCATAATGATATAGCCTCTATAATGGGGGCAAAAGGCGACGTAAAATAGGCTGACTTTTAACAGTTAACAGACTGAGCAATCAGGACCGGAACCAGGCTGTGTAATGGGGGGGGGAGCACAACATACTTTATGAAAGACATCCTTTTATTGGAGCACTGGGAGGGGAAGAGGGTATGCTTCCCTCAAAACGTTTGAAAAAAAGTCATCATGCAAATTAATGCGATGTCAGTCCTAGTGTTGATTTTTGGGGTTGAATTGATGCCAACATAGCAAAAGAAGGCGGGCTGAAAGGGGGTCACGTGACGCCAGTGCCGTCACCATGCCTGCCTTGATTCAGGGGTATTAGTTTACCCAAATATACAACGTGTGAACTATTGCATGGTAACCATTCAAACATGGAACATGTTAATGATCTTAATGAGATCACCGTATATATTTAATGTGGTATATATCACTGATACTGATAAATGTTTGATCTCCACGTGATAAAGATCCTCGAAATCTAGGGTATTTGTGACTTGACCATAGGATAGGACAGGATAGGATAGGATAGGATATCGTTGACGTTTCTAAATGGTAGGTTCCAGTCGGCCCAGCTGGAAATGGGTATTGGCGCCGCACTGCGGCGACAACAACCCGCAAGGGTGGAATTATGAATTTCCTGTAAATACATGGATAATAAAGTATTATTATTAACAACCTGACAAGAGTTATCTCCCATTAACTATACTACAATGTGTATAATGCACTACACTATGATCTACGGAATTTCTTATATCTCTTTTAGATTGTTATATTTGACATGCCTGAGTCTGGCTCAAGATCATACCTATTTGATTAAGAAAATATGAAGCATGTAACCCCTGTGCCCTTGTTAACTTTTGTTTCTCAGTCCCAGCTACCCCTTTGAGGTTGACAACTCTGTTACATTAACTATGATAACTCGTTTCACAATTTTCAGGGCAAATGCAAGGCTACACAAGAGAACTCGGCATGATTTGCCGTGATGGAGAGAAACCCAAATACTTCAGCAGTGGAAAATATGTCACCCTCAGGTTCATCACAATAGCTACAAGTGCCGGACCAATATTCAATATCCAATACGTAGCTGTTAACAAGCCAGGTAATGTATCAGTTCCTGAACAACAGGGCGGTTGCCCCGAGATTGGAAAACACACTCCTAAGGAATTGCGGCCCATTAAATAACATTTTTGTCTTATTGACATCCCCGAGAGGACATGTCGGTCTTTGAATCTTGCATTAGAGACACAGATACGTGTAGCAGATATAATAAACAGCATGAACTGCGGGCCCTCGGGGGAACAGTGTGTTCTGTCATCGTACATTTCATTGCAGTGTGCACATCATATATAAACTAGCGGAAAAAAGTTCCTGTGCACAATACACATTTGACCAAAAAAATATATGTTTATAATGTCAACATCATGCATGAGGACCTTGAGTTATAACACTTTCTCATGCTTTCCCATGATATCCATGATTATCCACGTGCATATCCCATTTAACGAATTAAGTACAAAGAAATACTGTCATAAAGTTACGTCATTTTCTGGTTTCTGATTGGTGAAAATTCATTGTCCAATTTACGATACACCACTCGTAAAATACACCCCCGTAACGAGGTGAAATCTCCAGATGCCTACAAAGAGGAACACTTTCTCGGCTGTGAGGGATGGACCGTTGCCACGCCCGAACAGCTCTCGGCAACAGCCCGCCATGCTTTGAATTGTCTACAGGAATTCAGGATCCGTTTTCATAAATATATATCTTAACGACTTTATAATTATATTTAGGAGATAAACCTACTGTGTTTTCATTTTACGAGTGGTGTATCGTAGAACCGACCATGAAATTTAAATTTCATTTGAAACCGAACGCCATTCGAATTCTACCATGATATTTACATTTGCTGGTTTCTGATTGGTCAAAATTCATTGTCCAATTTACGATATACCACTCGTAAAACGAAACACAGTAGGTTTATCTCCTAATTGTTTCAGTTTTTAGCATCACATAGCTCATACCAATGCTTAGTTATATGTAAACTGCAAAACCTGAACTATGGACTTGTAACTGCCTATTATGTAAGATAAAATCGTTTCAGATCTGAACTGCACAAATCAACAACTGAATGCATCACCTGGACTCAAATTGTTCCAGTCACCCGGATATTTGAATGGACCACCAAGTTTTCTCAAAGGCTATTACAAGTACGTACAGTAAAACTTCCAAAATGTCGAACTAAAATTTCGAATTTTGACATACATTTTGGTGAAAATGTCTAAAATTTCGAATATTTCACTTACATTTCGGTGGCAATTTTCAAAATATCGAAATTGAGAACTAGTAATTTCCAAAAATTCCAGTACGTCAAAAAGTAATTATTTTTTTTTCACTTTGAAAATTTAGAAGTTTTACCGTACTGCTTCTTTAAATGATAAAAAGCTGCGAAACTGTATTGTCCGCTTCAGATTCACAAAGCAATGCAAAATCAGTGTTGAAAATGAATACTATGTTTTATTTGTTTGTTCTAAATATGATCAGTTAAGGTGTAAATAGCTATCAGATGTACAACACGCGGATCATCTTCTGTGTACTTTATTAAAATTCAGTGATGTCATGACATCAAACCAGGTTAACAGCACTGTACATTTATCTCAGCTTACAATTAAAGGGACATGATCAAAGTTGTAACTCCAATACCGAAAATAAAACCCTGAAAAAACGTTTAAATCGGCCTGAGTACAACAACGATATATCATTTAAATAACGGCGAAATCCTCATGAAATTAATGGACGGTTAACTAAATTTGATTCGCCCAGACGATTACTTACTCAAACTCGAGACTCGAGTTCTAAATGTTCCCCATTTTGGTGACGTTGTCGTTTTATGGGTTACAGCTAAATCGGTGACAAGCCACAACGGTGACATACCAAACTTGACGACAACCTGGCAAAAACGGGTTTTCGTCTACGGACAATTCATTGTAATGATCGATTGATATATAATATTATATCTTTTGCTGTCACCGTTGTCCAAAACGTGTCATCGTTTCCACCAAATATCTATCCCCGTAACGTCCAATTGTCACCGTTTCGTCCACCCACGTGTCATCGCTTTAGCCAGTTCCATATTTGCTTACCTTCCCAAAATGTAATGCGCAATCTATTTTTAGCGTCAGACGACGACCGAAAATCCCTTTTGTTTATCGCCTCAATTAGTGTGAAATCTTTGCGTAAAAAAATAGGAAAAAAGTACA
This sequence comes from Diodora aspera, assembly GCA_031471655.1. Classification (NCBI taxonomy): domain Eukaryota; kingdom Metazoa; phylum Mollusca; class Gastropoda; order Lepetellida; family Fissurellidae; genus Diodora; species Diodora aspera. The sequence goes on from JAUELE010197915.1 coordinate 3,471, forward strand.
GCACGCTTAGGGTATTATATCATAAGATGAATTGAAAGACAAACTCTTAACATAGATTGGCGTACCTGCATCTTTGATCATGTTCCCATAAGACGTCGTTGTTTCGCAAATCAATGTGAATGCCACTGTTTGATATATTGTGTAATAATATTGCATATAATTTTGTGTACCCATTTCGAAGTGTATATGGGCCTGTGTCCTTGAATACAAATAACTACTTGAACTAGAGCTTGAACTTGAACTTGAATATTTCTAATTATGATGGTGTTGTGTTTGATACATATTATATTTTAACATTTTTTATCATTCATAGCAATTTGAACTGCCAGTGGCGTATACACACGAGTCAAGGTAATATCCAGATTCAAGTGAGGAGCTGTGAATTTCAATATGGACCATCCTATTCAAACGGTCAGCTCTCGATTTATGACGGTAAGACAATCTACTACAATATATTCTAAGATAAAAAGATGTATCCCAACTAGAATTCATTCACAAATCTGAATACTAGTAGTACATAGTTTTTCGTGGAATAGTGTCGAAAGGCCTCGTGTCGATCATGACCACAGACGTACTTGATTAGTTGATCTCTTAATCGGGTCTGTGGTACAGTATATTCTACAATGTCTAATAGCATGCTGCCGTTCCCAGAGTTTGATGACCCAGAAGTAGCGACCTTGACCTGGTAAGAGATAACTCCTGTTGGCTTGTTTCTGAGTGAGAAGCTTTTGGTTCAAGAACAAGTTCACTTTAACTGTAGTGCTTAGTTAAACAGTACACCACTGAATGAAGTTAATTCATGATCTAGTCAAAGACAATGAGTGAGTGAAATGGATTGTTACATTGCAGGGGGCAATATTTCAGCCATAGCGCAATGTGTTGTGCAAGAGGCACATCAGGAAAAGGGACAACATACATGTAGGATCGATAGTAAGAAAAAGAAAGCAAAAGATCCCCATTTTAGTCGCATTGTATGACAAGCATTGGGTTAATATGGCTCTATTCTACCTAAGTGACACCACGTCACTCCCCAGAAGCCCCACAGGGTTCAAAGACATTGACACGAATGCACAGTATATGACTTAATATTCCATAAATTATTAAAGAATGTTGTGGCAAATTATGCACGCTGGTAGCTTGTTTGAGAAGTTAAACAACACCCAGCAGTGCCTGGATGGGTGACCAGCTCGAGTCACTGAAGCCTTCAAGGGTTCGTCCTGCCTCACACTGAAACATAGACGTGCTAATTACGTCACGATGTCAGTGATGTCACCTAGGGCAAGTGACTTTACTCGTAACTTTTACTTTATATTCTACTGATCTTGGTCATGTTATCAGCCGTCATCAGGTAAAAAACCATTTGTACGCCGATGACACCCAGTAACTGGAGGTAGTTATTCCTTCTAACCCCAACCCTGCAATTTCTCGTTTAGAAAATTGTGTTAACTATGTGAAAAAGTGGATAAACATAAACTGTCTCAAACTTAATGATGCAAAGACTGAGTCCATGATCGTTGGAACTGCAAACAATCTTAAGAAACTAAGCATATCTTCGATTAGGATTGGAGAGACTGACATTCGTTTCACAGCATCATTGAGGAATCTGGGCGTTTTCCTTCATAGTTCTATGTCGATGGAAGTACACATCAACATTGTTGTTAAAGTGTGCAACTACCACTTGAGGAACATTGGTTCTGTCCACCATCTACTGGATGAAGCAACGGCAGCCATGCTTATACGTTGTCTTGTACTGTCTCGTCTTGATTATACCAATGCGTTGCTCGCAAACACCAGCAAGTCACGATTAACCAGACTTCAACGTGTCCAAAATAAAGGTGTTAGGATCGTCACACGTGCCAGAAAGTCGTGTCACATCACCCCATTGCTGGCAAACTTACACCGGCTTCCTGTTGAAGCGAGAATTGGTTTTAAAATTCTTACCTTTGCATATATTATGTGCTTTAATAAATCTGTCCCAATATACCTCTGTGATCTTCTGAAAATCTACGAATCTCCTAGGTCATTGCGTTCAACTCACAAGCAGCAGTTTGTTGTTGCCAGAACAAGATCACAGGCTGCGGCACGATGGTTCGCCTACAGTGCTGCTGTACACTGGAACAAACTGCCAGAACCAGTGAAACAATGTGACACATTGCAGTATTCAAACGCACTCTAAAAACCTATCTGTTCCACAATTTTCTTCATGGACACTAACTTGTGTTGACTTTCACCATTTTTAAGATTCTGTACTGTTTTTGTTTGTGGTGGTATTTATGTCAACGCTCTGATCGAATACTAGTACTTGATTCGGAATTTAGCGCTATGTAAGACGACATATTTATTTATTTATTATTTAGTAATTATTGTTGGTCTCGTGCATCGCACGAGATTCACTCGCTTAAACTTCAGAATTCATACTAAACTGTCCAATCTTGGTTTGCAACATTTTAACCCCTATGACAATGCTTTTAACACAAGTTTTGTTGTTAATGAAATTAAACGTTTAGTTTTTGAAGGTTATGTAAATGAGTGGCACGATACAATTAAGAGTCCAATTGGTACATCAGGCAAGGGAAGTAACAAACTAAGACTATAATTGTCATATGTTCCTGGAGAGGGGAGCCCCCTGTAACCACCATAGTCGAAAACAAATTGACTGAAAATCACGTTAAAAAAAAAATATATATTGTCATATGAAAACGGATTATTGCCCAGATGGTGATGTCATACGCCCTATGCCCCGAGCCCCCAGAAGCGTCCTGGGAAGATTTAGAAGTGGCACTGCTCCGTTGAACATTGAAACTGAGAAGTATAGTAATACTCCAGTAAATGAAAGAACATGTTTTAATTGTATAAAAAGTGTTGAGGACGAATGCCATGTTTTATTAAGATGTCCAATAACTGATGATGAACGCCGTCTCCTTTTTAATCAGAGCCCAAACAGGCAGCTTAGGTGGAATACTCCCCAGGGAGTTGAGAAAAGAAGTGGATTGTAGATTGTTCCAATGACCAGGGTAATAATGTGTAGCACTTTGAGCAGACACCTAGTGCGTGAAGTCTAGCGCGATATAAGCGGCCATTATTATTATTATTACTACTACTACTACTACTACTACTACTACTACAGCTGTTGCTGCTTCTAATTATAGGACGTTTTCGTTTGCTTTTATAATTCTGCTACTGCTTCTACTTTAAAGTTGGATAAGTGTTTCCAAGCAAGACACGTGTTTGGAGCATTCTGTGTTAAATAAATATGTACTGTACGTTAGACATTATAAAAGTGTTTGCGTCAATAAATAATGGCGTATCCCCTTTATCCTGGCAGACTGAGAAAATTAATTTTGTATTTTTAAATAGACTCCTTACAGTCCAACATAAAGTGAGTCCTACTAGCCTGCGTGAAAACATTAGCCGTCGCGGCCTGAAGATTACAAAATAGTTGGATAAAAATAGTGATTCGTCACAGGTTAGACCGATTGCAGACCGGATGTTTTGACACTCTTGCAAACAATCAGGAAAATTGTTGGAAGCATCGGTATTTTATTTTACGTTGTTGCAGATTATCCACGATCACTAGTTGATCACAACAACTAACATAAAGTAGAACGTAACAATGTACAGAACATGATTGCTCACACAGTTTGCGAACGCTTTTCTTATTAAATGACTCCCCTGTCTTTAATATTTATCTCAGTTAGAGGGTAGGCAAAAACATTTAACATGCTTTATGTTTTAAGCATCAGTCGTGGTATGTACGTATTTTTATGTATATTTATCCTTCGCAAAGTTATTTTGTTGCTACAATGCACTTATTTCACCTTTGCAAAGAAAATTTAAATCTATCATAGATACATCATTTGTCTCTTAAGATAGCCTTGCTCCAAGATTGTACTACAATATATTTACAATTCCTTCAGCCTCATGTGCAATAAAATTTAGCAAGTCTAGATAGGACGGCAGTCTTTGAGAAGGTATTGTATTTGTAGATGATACTTTTTAGTACTTAAATAAAGCGTTAGGAATTAAGAATTTCCTCAGAGACTTGTACAATTTGAATTTGACTTTGGGGTGAATGTGTTTTAAATCACTTTTAAGCGCTTATTCCATTCGCAAGATTTGTCTCCAACTGGTATATTCGAGGAATAACTGTCATGATTTACATGTGCGCGCGTGCGGGCGTGCGTGAGTGAGTGCGTGTGTGTGAGGGAGTATTTAGTTACACTTGCAAACGGGTGTGGAGCACACGAAAACATACACATGCACACAATCGAATTGAAACACAAATAGAAATTGGCATATATTCCATTTATTTAATATCAGTCACACCCCATAACTCTCTAATGCTATACTTACAAGATAAGAGACTAGTATAGATTAAACTTCAACAAGACTCTCCTTCTGCGATCTGGACAGAGCGCCTGGTTCCTTCAAATTTGGACCAGAGATGAGACCCACTGCCAAAACTGAACAAACCATCCACCGTCTTACATTACACTATTTTCACGTACAATGTAGATAGAAAACAATAGAGTGTTTCTAAATGTATTCCAACAAACACGGAGATAAAGTCTCCAAATGGAGCTGGTATTTACCTAAAGGGACAGCCGACGCTCTGAACTTTGCATGTTGCTGTAACAATTCGAGAAAAGATTTTGCTCTGTGTGATATGCACACATCATTGTTCGAGGTTTAAATAGAATTTGGCACCTTTTGACAGCATTTGAGTTTAAAGACATGAAATCTCCGATTATTCAAAGTTCACGGGTTTTATGTTGTCCTTGTAACATCAAAGTTTGAAACAATATTTTCCATTTATTTTAAGCTGCTGGCAAAGCAGACAACACAATGTTAGAAATGTAGCTTTTCCGTGTGTCGTATTTGCAAATTTTGTGATGGAAGACTCTCATTAAATTGTGATAAATTTAGTTGAAGATTTGTCACTTCATCCAATGTCCTATGCTTCTGGCTATGCCGTCATCATTAAGTACTAAACACTCGTTGAGATTTAAGTTGTTTGTGAACAAGGTGTTGTAATGAATAGGCCAAAACCGAAAGCTCTGAAAGGTCCTTTTCCAAAAAGAATTCTTTGGCAATCTCTGGGGCATAATATCATGGGTGAAAGTCTTAAAATACCTTCTAACGATTGTTAGAAGGTGTAAACGCCCTTGGGGCGATTCTTTTGTTTTGTTTCTTTTTTATTATCAAAGGATACTATTTTATTTTTTGAAATTATTTAGAATAATTATTCGGAAAGAACCATGTTACCATTAAATGTTTGGGAATCATGAATACAATTGATGCCATGATGTGCATGGCAAAGAGAAGTATCATAGAGCATATGCGGGTCCAGGATTTTGGGAAGGGGAGTGGATGATGTGGTTTTGGAAAAAGGGGAGTGCAGACATAATAATTTCCTAGTTAATGCAGGTTTTAATAACATTTAGCTGATAAAAGAGGGGTTGCTAACCCCCTGCATTCCCTATTGGATCTGCCCATGATAGAATATGATAACTGTGCTTTGATTCAGGGTCTTGATAAAGGTCTACCAATGATTATGAGTTAAATCTAATAAGATCCAGAACCAAGCTTGTTGGGACTCTTCAGCCGGAACCCCACTGCTGTATCGCAGACGGGCTTAATTTAAAATGTGTAAACTAAATTTGCTCCTGAGGTTAACCCGGTGAAACTGGCAGAGTTTCCCTGATCGTATGTAGTTCTGTCAAATATTTCCCTGTGTCAACGTGACGTTCAGCATTTGATCATAGTACAAGTTGTGATTGCACGCCAAGTCTTAGGCGCGTGAGACCTCGAGTTCAATCACATATTGCTAACCAAATGTTAACATAATTGATAAAAAGGTTTAAATCAACGAACTCTGTTGATGTTAACAACATAAAGTGATGGTATTAGCTCATATATTAGTTTACTCTTTCAATTGTGTCTCGTCAGTTTTCCATGTAGTCCAAACATATTTATTGACACGAATGTGAAGAGGTTTAGATCTGGACATACATAATCACGTTTTGAAGTCATTACCTCTCCATAGCTAGAATATGCTTCATGCCCTGAAACGAGACTAAAATAATATTTAATTCGTTAAAACGTTATTACATCCATATAAACATTATGTTTGAGTCCTGTTCACTTTAATCTTTAAACAAATATTACTGTAAATCATTTTGAATTTTAGAATCTTTGTACAGGATAAACACATCAATTTCCTCATCCTTATAAAGTGATAGTTTTTGTCCTTAAGCGCTTTTCGTCATCATATTATATATGCTTGAGTGGTTCAAACATTAAACAGATTCCTTAGTGTAAAATGACACGGATGTTTCATGTGTACTTTTCTTTTGCATACATGCAATTTCTATTTCTGTCTCCTCGGTTTACTGCAGAGCGGATTCCTCATACAACTATTAGCCCGTGTATTTAGCCAAGGTAGATATAATATCCTGACAGAAACCTCTTCCGATGTACAATAACAGATACCCATCGGTTATAAAGCAAGTTCGCTAAAAATGATGTGTATTTAACAGCACGCTTCTGTCAGTTGTGTCAATCAGTAATTACACTTTTAATTAAAGCCGTTTGAGATAATTGCCATGGATGTTTATATATTTTAAATATTAATATATCGGCATTATAAAGATGATGAATAATGGATGTGCACATGTGTAGTTACATGCTCATTGATAATGTAATTGGAAAATCAATCGTTGTAAATATATTAATAAAATATCGCAATAAATTTAATAGTGAAAATGATCTTTCAATGAAGTTTTTTTTGTGTGTGGATACAGTAAGTTAGTTATTAATAATATCAGGACATGGTCCAAGACATCACCAGTGTGAACAAATAATCGGAATTTTCGTGAATGTTCAGATGTTACAAGTCTGAACATTTGCAGGTAATCGGAATGCGTGTTTATTTATAATCATTGTAATTCTTAACCAATATTTATTCGTAATGTTAATTGATAATATTGTAAATATTCAAGTATTATTATGTGAACATTTACAGGTAGCTAATGCCATAAGAAATCTTTGTAAATATTAACAGGTGAATTTACAAAAAGATTCACAATGAGAAGTATATATAAGTGCACATTCATTAACAGTCGGTATGGACATTTACTAAACACTGGCTTGCATTAAGTGACACAATATTAGTTGAACTATCTTAGTCTTCAGTCAGAAGTATACTATGTGCTGGAAATGCATGGATATTATGATTCTTAATTGAACAACAGAAAGAAGTGGTTCTGCACTTCGATATTATAATTCAACTGTTCACTCGCAAAGGTTCTTATTCTATATTCAGCTAGTTTGCCACGACCCTTGATACAATCGACGGACCAACCAGAGGTGGTTACAAAAAATAAACAAACAAAAATGCTTCGCTGATCTTGTAAACATCTTCAGTGTCATTGTTCTTTTTATTTTCTATTTATTAGATCAAATGGAATTTTCTGGGGCACTTTAATAAAGTTTAATTTCGTTTTATTTACATGCTGTGTAATTTCTTGTAGTGACTGACAGTCCGAAAACTGTACTCAAACTGTGGGTAAAGTCCCTCGTGCGCATGCGTCAAATCATTACGAACACTCAGTGTTCGCAGAATTAGAACCTCTTTATCTAAATGTGATCTGGACTATTAACAAAGCCGCAAACGCAGATTGTTTCTGTAACCAGTGTAACGGATACATTTGAAATCGGCAGTAATAATCTTTAATTGACTTAGACTACTCAGTTTGTTCAAAGACGAGGTCGTGACTTAGAATCATAAACATGAAGCATGTTTGAAATCGACACCCGTCAACAGCTGGCCTTGTACACGACTCGTAAACTGCAGTATAATTGTTACAAGGATGCAGTTATACCTCGTCGTATCCATATTAAATATGTGGGTTACTTTATACCGTTTATATGTCAGTGTACGTCAGTCAAGCTGATATAGACATGGAAACACTGGCCTAAACGATGACGCTAATGTAACTGACGAGTCGAGCTCTGAATGGAAACTGACACTCGCCAAGGTTCGTCAAAGCCAGGCGTGAAATTCAACCTCCTGGTGATATGAAAATTATACGTGTAGGGGGTGGCTGGAACACCCCGAGGCTCGCACTGACTCCATAACCCCGCGATTTTCGCGTGTCACGCTCAGCAGGGGGTGGGGCATAAGACGCGTGGGACATTCTACCAACCAGATCGACAGACAGTAGACAGATAAATTACGAATAAGTCTTTGAACATGAATATTACTTTCAACAAGATTATTCTGCACATAGTTTATCACAAACGGTCATTTAATAAAGATGATCTCAGGCCTAAAATACGCCAGTGCAAGTTATCAAAATAACAAACTTACCAGTTTTCGAATGAAGGTACAACAATCCATCGTATAGAAGTGTTTCGTCGTTTGACTCAGTGTATAATAATCATGATAAAAGAAAGAATTAAACCATATCAGAGCCACACAAACGCAGAAACATGAACAGTTTGCATGAACAGTTTGCTTGCCTACAGGAACCTATTGACTACCATGTATACAATAAACCACGAAACGAGGTTTCGTTTTTTGAAACTCGTTTTACAGTTGGAAAGAGTACAGAAAAAAAATTAGATATAAAAAAATACTAAAAATATACAGACACAGGCGATAATAGTCAGTCTGTAATTTTTTTACTTAAAAGACTTAGTGAGTCTATAGAAGTCTAGGATTACTGTCTAAAATTCTGCCGAGGAGACAGTAGACTCGCTTCCATAACTTTATACTTACTTAAATGTATTATAAAAGAGAGATGATGGAGGAGCTTACTTTTAAATTGCACGGTATATGTTTGTATGTGTTCACATATGCATGTGTGTAAATAAATGTGCATGTAAATATGTACTAGTATGTGAGTACATGTGTGCCTGTGTACATGAGTTACCCTCTCGTATTGTGTCTGACAGTCAATAAGTTGTTGTCCAGAGTGACAACTCTTCAAATATTTGTATTGTAATATACAGTGTATGTTCTGTAGCCAGGAGAGGTGTTAATATAGACATTAAGTTGTCTGTTCATCGATCCTGGAAAACTTTATTTGAACAAATACTGATTTTTAACGAAAACAGAGACAAAATCAACTTAAGAGACGACAGTCAATCTGAGGTGATAATAGTGACGTCACTACCTGTAATTAACGCCAGAAATCCTGCAGGTAAATGAGCAAGTACCTGGGTAAGCGTGCTAATTGGTGTCAGCTCTTCACCATACAAACTGCTCTGCGTGACGTCTTTTCTCTATACCTGCCTTCGGGAGGCAAAAGCCGACGTTAAATAAGCTGACTTTTAACCTGCATTGCGTGGCAGCAATTAATTCATACTTAACACCATGACACAGGTGAAACTACCACCCATTCTGCTTCCAACATCATCACCGTCATACAAACAGTTGGGACAGTTACCTAGATGTGTAGAGATGCTGCAGTGTTTCTATTGGAGAGCCTCAAGGTAACTTTATAATATACGTATGTTTTATATCATTTAATATGAAATACAGTTTAGTATTTGTTCGTCTTGATACAACAGATAAATAAGTGGATAAGTTTCGTCGAGTGGGACATTTTGTCAAAATTTTACAACAGATGGTGACTTTTATGAAGACCTAAAGATTGAACATTGCTGACATATCTATTGGAAAGGATGGGAAGGAAGAGGCTATTACTCTTCCAGGACTATGCCTCCTTTCTTAGCTGTACTAAGCAGAGAAGAACAATCATGAGCTAATGTGATGTTCAGTTGTTTATCCTTTTTTCTCACGTACTTCACAAGTCCAGTTTAGAGTCAAAGCTAAGCAGAGAAAGGTGACTGTATCACAGACTGTAAACGATGATATAATGTGTTTTATTTGGGATTACATTTCCTTAAAAAGTACTAAAGTTCAGCGATGT
>JAUELE010198014.1:0-13408 GCA_031471655.1 Diodora aspera
AAGGTAATACACTGTACTTGCAAAACTGGATGTTGAAGTCCAGGCTTCCATCTGGCTACACACCTGGGGCTTATCGACAACTAACATGATGTCAACAAGGTAAAAAAAACTCATGTGATGTGCAAACAATATAGAAGACAACCTGTTATGTTCCAATGGTATAGACACAATTTAATATGCACTTAGAATGGAGGCAACTTGTTATGATGTGCACAAATCATGTGGAAAACTTAATGTGATGTGTGCATAGACTGGGGACATCTTATTGTAATGTGCATAAGGCATTAAGGACCACATACTGTCATGTGCACAGCAAAGGGGGACAATCATGTGCACAGCTAAGGGAGACAATCATGTGCATCAGGCAATGAGGCCATCATGTGAACAAGACATGTAGCTTTATATATAAATAATGAAATTAACTCTTGCAGTGTTACAGTTTGAGTGTTTCAAGTGTTGAGCTGCCTTTTCTTTGCCATCAAGCTCAATACAGACACGTCACCTATACACACTAAACAATTAAAACATAAGGCAATTCTCCCTAATACTTTCTAAACAAAGAAATTCAAGTTTAGTCATGATGAACAAATATATATATAGGACCAGCTTCCTAAGTTATTGAAACAAAGCTATACAATATTACCAGAAACTAAACAAGAAACAAATAAAATTTACAACTGCAAACTATTCAAACTAATACCAACTCAACATCATCAAAGATACAGGAAATATCACCAGTAGTAATGATATGACTATTAATTCTCTCGTACCACATGCAAATGCCTCCATTTCTTACTTGACGTCATGTTTCCGGTTTCCTAATATTCTTCTTATATAGAAGTGATTCTCAGTCCCGGGTCATATTCTTCCCCTTGCTATCCCAGGTTTCCAAAATTCCTCCCCCATTTTACCATTATAGACCACTCAAAACAAGTTAAGGGTCAAACCTGATATACATTACCAGTGATTCTCAATCCCAGCTCATATTCTTCCCCTTGCTATCCCAGGTTTTCAAAATTCCTCCCCCCACTTCACCATTATACTTTTACAGTGGCAAATACTAAACAATTTATGCTCTCCTGGGAGCCCAGTGGCTTCAGTTTGAGCATCACTGCTATATACTGTGATGTTTTCATACATAGAAGCAGTTTCTCATGCCAATTTCTTAACAAACAATCTACAATTGAATTATTCCATTTCATAATCAGGGCACTCAATGATCTAGACCTGCTAAAAAGATCCTATTAATTTGAATTGAGCTTAGTGAAAAAACTTATCCAGGATTGTTCTAGTTGGAAAGGTTATACAACAAAACCCACATCCGCACATTTACAAAGACAGTGAAATATTCAGTGACAGTTCAGGAAATGATCCGGAATAAGATTATTTGTTTTACAAAGACAGTGAAATATTCAGTGACAGTTTAGAAAATGATCCGGAATAAGATTATTTGTTTTACAAAGTCAGTGAAATATTCAGTGACAGTTCAGAAAATGATCGGGAATAAGATTATTTGTTTTACAAAGATAATGAAAAATTCAGTGACAGTTTAGGAAATGATCCAGTATAAGTTTATTTGTTTTACAAAGACAGTGAAATATTCAGTGACAGTTTAGGAAATGATTCAGTATAATTTTATTTGTTTTACAAAGACAGTGAAAAATTCAGTGACAGTTTAGGAAATGATTCAGTATAATTTTATTTGTTTTACAAAGACAGTGAAATATTCAGTGACAGTTCAGGAAATGATCCAGAATAAGATTATTTGTTTTACAAAGACAGTGGAATATTCAGTGACAGTTCAGGAAATGATCGAGGATAAGATTATTTGTTTTACAAAGACAGTGAAATATTCAGGGACAGTTCAGGAAATGATCGAGGATAAGATTATTTGTTTTCCAAAGACAGTGAAATATTCAGGGACAGTTCAGGAAATGATCGAGGATAAGATTATTTGTTTTACAAAGACAGTGGAATATTCAGTGACAATCCAGAAAATGGTCCAAAATAAGATATTGTGTTTTACAAAGACAGTGAAATATTCAGTGACAGTTCAGGAAATGATCCAGTATAAGATTGTTTTAATTTGGATTATACTTTCATGAAAAGTAGCTACTCTGCTACAGTTTTATTCCGAGTCCCGTCCAGAATTTGAACCTGTGACCTCAGGGTCAGGCACCAATCGCCATCATTAAATATCGGTGGTGTTGACCTTGCCGCCACTGACACTTCGCGAAAGTACAAAGTTCAACAAATGAGGTTTTTCACACAGTTGACATTCAGTACTCCCGTGACATGCAATTGTCACCGGTAAGACGTTGAATTGATGTTTTATGATGCAGGGCCAACATTTCAACCTTACACAACATGATGTACCTGTATATATGATAAAGGCTCAAACAAAAATCAATAAAAAGTGATGGAGTGAGCGATTTACAGATTTTACCTGGTTTTCAGTAATCTTTCAGCCACATCACCACACTGTCACCAACATCACCTCAGCGTGAGGCTCCAAGTTGTGGGTTGAACAACAGGTACCCAGGTGGAACTCATCAATAAAAAGAAAAATGAAAGCAACGGATCCCCAATTTTAATTGCCTTAATGGCTCTCATGGAGTAACTGGGTCTGTATTTTTAGTGACAACCCTTGGAATCTCACGGGGGTCAAAGATGTTAATCCCAAGCATTTAAATCCAAATGAATCTCTTATCAATGACTGGTCGACTAAAATTAGAGAATGGTATTGCATCACCACATGCACACACAGTGGAACAGGAGTATACCATTCTGGTAAATACTCCATAAAGGATGTTGGTCTTGCTGGAATGCTGTCATCCTCAAAATACAGGGCATATATGACTTTGCCAACAGTCCATCATATACCCTGGTGTCACTCCTATTCATCATAGTTGTTTTGTTTGTATGGAAAGTCCAAACCTGTTATATATAGACAATCAATGAAATCACTGCACAAGAAGTCACTCTTGATAAATTTAAACACATAATGTCCTTACTTCGCTGAGTGTTAGGAGAGACGTGCCACACGATTGGACGCAAGCTTTTGCTATGGAAGCTTCACTGATTGGTCAAAACGCTCACCTTGAGATGATTGTCAAGAATAGGATTTATTCCAGGGTACATGATGGACCATTGGCAGAGTATGGAATGCTGCAAGTAATTACTGAGTTGAAGATTTTTGTTGCAGATTATTTTTCATGTAAAACAGTGTGGTATGCAAGATGCACATATTGTGAAGAAGACAGTCAAGAGGGAGATTAGCAGGAAGGAAAGTGTAAGCAAAAAAGAATTCTATTTTAGTTGCTTTGTAGGGTCCCCGGGGTCCTTTTCTTTCTGAGTAACAGCAACTCACTCCTGGGACATAATTAAAACAGAACAAATATATTTCCAAATACTAAACACTCACAGCCCTACTGATATCTATAACAAACAATCATAAATAGTTCATCTGAATAAAATTATGTAGCATTTTATACCATGAAACAGTATCATTTTAAATATGCGAAGACATCTCCCACACATCTCCTAATGAGATCAATGAAAACAAAAATGAAACAAAATTTTTACCGAAGAATGAATGGAGTTACTGGGGCAGTGACGTCACAAGGGCTGGCGGGTGTGTTAACTCATGGTGTCACCTGGTGTGTTATCTCATGTTGTGACCCGGTGTGTTAACTCTTGGTGTCACCCGGTGTGTTAACTCATGGTGTCACCCAGTGTGTTAACTCATGGTGTCACCCGGTGTGTTATCTCATGGTGTCACCCGGTGTGTTAACTCATGGTGTCACCCGGTGTGTTAATTCCTGGTGTCACCCGGTGTGTTAACTCATGGTGTCACCCGGTGTGTTAATTCCTGGTGTCACCCTATCCACCCCGTCCCTGGCTCCCTCACCCTTGTTAATATTTGGAGATAAAAATACAAACCACAAAAAGAAATCCAAACAACTTTCACTTAAAATTGCATTCTTAAATCCTTTAAATGACCAAAAATGAGAGAAAGTCATTTGGGTGACAACCCCTTTAATGGGGGTAGTTCCTTCTATCAGAAACCTTCCATGCTACAATCAAATAAGATAAGTATTGGATAAACAGGAGATGAAAAGTGCTTTGATTCATAGCCCTTTCAGTGCTGAAGGGACTCAAGGATTCCAAGATACAATGCTGTCACCTAATGAGAGTGAGTTAGTGATTTGCGGTTTTATGTTGTTTTTGGCAATCTTTTGGCCACATCACCACGGTCTCACCAACATCACGTAGGTGTCGAGCTCATGTCTCCCCAGGCCTAAAGAGAGGTGCCCGGAGGGGGACTCAAACCACAACCGCCATGACTGGCAGATTGCTGTGTTAAACAGTGCATAATACTGCCTCTTCACCTAATGAGAAAATATAATTCAGGCCTGAATGGGTTAAGCGCAAGAATAAAAAAACATGATGAAATTCATTGTCATCAGCTTGTGTAATGTCAGCTATTTAAAGCTAGCATCATTCATTCATTACTAATTTAGTCAAACTTTCAGACAACTGTCTTGCAGCAAAAACATACATAAAGAAGACATGTGATCAAAAGCAGACTCCACTTCCCAATCATAAGTACCATACCTACAACACATCCTAGTAAACCTTGACCCTGTTTCATAAAACAATCATAACCTCTCAACACTTATAGTACCATACCAAATACACACGAATACATGTGGGGACCCTTTCTCTACAGAGCTAAAAACCCATTCTTGTCACCTGCAAATATGCAGCCCCCCACCCCCCTTGTCCACACAAAGCATAAATTATTTATCCAAGTCTAAAGATAACTTAAAGTTGGATACGTGTTCCCAAGCTCAAAATTATGTCGGTGCGTTCTGTGTGAAATAAATAATATTAACTATCAATCAGACATTACAAAAGTGTTTAAATAATGCTTGTGGTCACGTGCTACATTCAAGGTCTAAGAAACTTTGAAGATTAGTAGGGAAATTCAAATGCATAACATTTCACCCCGGGTTGAAGTATTCACAGACGGCTTTTCAAAAGATTATTTAACCGACAACTGTGCTTTATTTTTTGTGCATTATTCATTGTATGTTCAAAATTTTATGTATATTTATCATTCCAATGGTTGTTTTTTGAAAAGAAAACAATTAGTTTGATCACGTATCCAACTTTAAAGATGGTTTAGTTGTACAGATTTTCTCAAATGAAACATTTATCACCAATTGTCCTTAAAATAGATAGTAAATAAGATTATTTTACAGAACAGGGCCAAGATAGAACAGTGTTGTGTTTGTAATCTTTTAGAAATTACTCTAATCTGTCTGAGAATCGGAACTCATTTGCGAGCGACAAGTGAGGAAAATTTGTATGTGACAATATATAAAATTTCAGCCATAGTACAAAAAGTTGAAGAAAATTGCTCTGAATCTCTGGGAAGGACTCTAAAACCAGATATGTACAGAATTGCACAGTTGACTGGCATGGAAATGAGTCTGTAGAGGCACTGCATAACTGGAAAGGCTCAATAAGAAGTGACCTGACACTGTTCTCACTTTCCTTAGCAGTGGACAGACTAGGCACTAGAGTTGGTAGCACGGACTAACACACTGCGAGGTCAGGAAGAAATAAAGTCTTCATTAAAGAATCTATTCCTCTTCTTTCTCAAGTGAGATGGATAAAAGTGAATCTACAATACTATTGCAAAGACATTTCAATTTTACTGATGACTGCCACTGTCGCTCCTGCCTGCTTTCACACAACTAAACAGTTCTGATGTCACTATCCATGTGAAGAGACACAGTTGCATCGGAATTTTGAGATTGATGTTCCAGTACCTGAAATAAACAAGCATTCAGTGAAACAAATTAATGCATGTATGTTGCACATGTTCGTGTTTAACGAAACATGAGCCAGACTGTAAAATAATCTGATTGTGGTCGTCTTCTTTCCGAGATCAGTGAGAATGCAGTGAGGGATACTCTGGGCTTACCAAGAGGGGGGAATCTTGACATATTATTAACTGGCACCATCTGATCAAAGATCGCTGCATGTCATTCAAGAGTCATTAGTTCAGTGGTTATCAGAGTGCCAAGTCATATTCTTCCCCTCGTGGTCCCAGGTTTTCTCAAGTCATCTCCATATTACACTTTTACACGAGGTAATTATTGCTATGTTTTGGGAATGAAGACAGGAGATTGTGTTGCTTGTAACACTCCATTGGGCAGAGCATCGGTTTATTACAGCATTCTTACACCAATTATGTTTTATGTTCCAGTCATGGTGCATAGTGATGTGCACATCGAGCGAAAAGACAGTTCATAAAAGGAATCGATAGAAAGGAAAGTGAAAGCAACAGATCCCCATTTTAGTCACATTGTACAGCAAGCATTTTGGTTACTGAAACCCTATTCTACGTCAGTGACATCACGTCACT
This sequence comes from Diodora aspera, assembly GCA_031471655.1. NCBI lineage: Eukaryota > Metazoa > Mollusca > Gastropoda > Lepetellida > Fissurellidae > Diodora > Diodora aspera. The sequence goes on from JAUELE010198014.1 coordinate 6,440, forward strand.
CCCCAGTAGACTCACAGGGACCAAAGAATGAACAGGGAGATAGACAAAAGAATAAACTGTGCTGGTGTACTCAAACAAAACTTTGATAGGATTGATTCTTATTTCAAGCATCCCTGCACCCCATTACAGTTATCTTATGATTTCTATCTACAGTACCTGATATTGAGACATCAACAAATTACTCAAATTTAAGTCAGAACTTAGATGTGAGGAAAAAAGTTCTTTGAAAGTGAGTGAATAAAATGTTGTTTAATGTTGCTGCATGCAATATTTCAGCCATGACTCGACAATGTTCCTTGAAAGAGGTGCTTAAGACTTACCTCTTTGATGAAACTGTTCCACGTTTCATAGTATCCTTGGGACATCCACGTCTCGTTATGGGTGCCACTTGGAAACCGACCTATCTTTTTCAAAGGACTACTGGATAACTGTAAAGATTCACATTTCAGAAAATAAATAAATGTCAGTTGTGAATTGGACTCAGTTTTAATGTCAGTACCTTTAAGCAATGCTTCAATGGTGTTGGCACTCTAACTAAAGTTGGTTCATCCATCTCAAAGCTGAGCAAAAATTCAACGATTACACAATTCAATAAATGAAACTTACATTATCTCAGAAGTAATTCAAGACCTGCCTTGATTAAGTTTTGTTTTACATCACTAGGGACCTCTATTCCACAAAGTGAATCATAGGCTACGTAGATTATAAACTCTGAAGATTTTTTTTTTTTTACCTGCAGAGCTCTATTTATATCAGTCTAGTTTAAAATAAGCAAGTCAAGGCAATGCCATTTTATACTGAAAGTCACACAAGCCAGTGCCTTGAAAGAATGTGTAAACAAATTAAGATTAAGTATTTCATAGACTTAATTTTAGTTTACAGAACTTCAGATGAAAAACACAAAAGTTGTGTATTATGTTGCAAAGGCAATCTTTCAGCCATAACGCAGAGTGATGTACAAGGTGCACACCCAGGGAAAGAGTCGGATATACACTTATAAAAGAGAGTGGGGTCCTGTGTGACAAGCATTGGGTTACTGGGACCCGAAGTGACTCTCTAGAAGCTCCATACACACAAGAATGATAACAGATGAATCATCACCCAACTCTCAGTATTTCAACGTCGGGGAAAGTCTTTCAAGAGTTCAAAGGCATTGTTATTAATACAACAAATCCCAGCTGCCTGTGAACAAACGGTCTCCAGACACCACTTAGCTCATATCCAAAATCACAAAACCACGCACTTGCGTTAAACCAGTGTTTGAAACTATTTAAAAAAAGTTGTTGCCAGACAGCAGGGCTGGCGATCTAAAAAGTTATTACCTCCCCTGCCCAAAAGTAGCCAGGCCCCATTGATCACTTCAAGTATACCACAGTAAAAAGTTTGCATGTCCAACAGGCAGGTAACTGGCATATAGTTTCTCAGCCTATATAAAAGCATTAATGTCTCACCTCATATAAAGATGTCATCATTCGTGGAGGAATGAGCTGATCCCCCAAACCAGACAGGAAGAGGATTGGAAGACGAATATTGGATAAACTCTTTTGGGACGGATACTGTTAAACAACATCAGTTAAAAAATTAACATGCATTTAAAAAGAAAAAAAATTCCAAACACATTTTAATGTTTATTCAAGTTAATGTTTATGTCACAGTTAGGCACCATATCAATTATAAACCATAGTTCTGAAAAAGTAAAGCGATCATTGTGGGACTGGGAACAATACGTGTCAATCTAATCAAGTAAAGTGCAAAGGTCACAACAAGAGTAGTCTCCCCTGATTAAGACGCAAACGTTTGAAGTGAAAATCTATAGCTGTAGTTCCCGAGGGTGGCCCTATAGCAATACTTCAGTGATGTATCTTAGTAGTTTATGTACCAGTGTTTCCGCTGGACTACAAAATTATCAGTCCTGTGGACTGAGGGGCTATAAATTCACCACTCCCTTGGAACTTTTTTCGGTCCCAGAAAATAAATAAACCATAAACTACATATCTCATTCCGACTTCCCGAATATCATAGGACAGACGGTTGCTAAAAATAGATGAGGAAATAAGAAATAACGCCTTCACATCTGGGCGTGTACTTCTAAACAGAATCACATGAAAGTTGTTTATTTGTTCGTTTGTGATAGTTTCTGATGTAACTGTGTTCAGTACAAATATCTGATTCGTTTATTGTTAGTACTGAATGAGCCGGTCCCTGGCACTAACCAGCTTCAATTTTATCGGTTCAGAGAAATTTTTTCGTTCTAGGACTGGTCATTTTCGGTAAACGGAAACACTATGTAACATACAATCATTATGCCTTGTTCTTTGGAAAACTCATGAAGGACTTTAGAATAGGTTGACTCACCTGATTTTTATAGCAGAATGTGGGCAAAAAGTCCAGCACTTTAAAGCTAAAAAGAGCTGTGGCTATATCTGGCAAAGATGTAAAGGTGTTTTCCACTATTAACCCCGAGATCAGGCTGCCATAGTAAGGATTGGCCACTAGGTTTATTGCAACAGCGCCCCCTAGTGATCGACCAAAAACAAACAACTTTCTCTTGTCTATATCAGTTCGTTTCAGGAGGAAGTCAATAGCAGTTTCAGCATCTTCATACATTCCTGAAACAGAATTAGTCAGTAAGTATTTATGAATTAAACATGGCTGTCAGCAATCTTTCAGCCACACCACCACAGTGTCACCTACGGTAAAACTTCTAAAATTTCGAAGGAAAACAATTAAGTTACTTTTGGACATGTTTGAATTTTTGGAAATTAGTGATCTTTGAACAAGTTAGAATTTGAAATTTTAGAAATTGCCCCCAAAACGTAAGTGAAAAATTTGACATTTTAGAAACTGCTGAAGGTACCAATCACCATTTTTCAAACCTCGGTTTTCAGATTTCCCCCCCAAAAAATCGATTATTAAATTGATTATCTTGACAGAAATAGCACCTTCTAAATTTTAGAAGTTTTACCATAATTTTCTTTTAGCCACAACCAGTGTCAATTAGCCTATGGCTAACATGGCAATCTGTAGTGCTAGCACAGGGTTGGAAGGCCGATGCTCAACCGAATGAGCCACCCCGGATACAAGGTTTTCAGTGATCTCTTAGCTATATCACTATGACAAGGAAACTTGCCAAGTATTGATTTTGTCATTCCCTAAAACTGTTCAACTCAGTATCATTGAGCTGAACTACATTTCTTCTGGTTTTGATATCACGAGCCTTCCAACTGACCATTAAAGTTCAAAGGCCGATGCTCAACCGACTATCTCTCCCGCCACCCCTTGCCCAGAAATGGGATATTATTTCAACTCACCTTGAATATTTGATGTAAAGTTGACAGATGGAGGCTGCTGCGAGTCAGGCTCGTTGGGAGGTACAATGTTTGCAAGACCCTGAACTGGCACGCGGTGCTGCTGAAATGTAGAAATATGTTGTGGCACGTTGGGCGAGTTGAGATTATATTTCATGTTGCTAAGGCAATGTTTCAGCCATACACATCTCCGATGGATCAGCAATGCTCAAATTTGCTATATTGCAAACACACCACTTTTAATCATTTGAAGGAAAATTAAAACAATTTGGCACTTATGCCAATCTTCTGTCAGAGGATGAAGTGCACACTTCATCATATTTGTTTTCATGTCACTCCCATCATTTTAAAGAGGGAGTGATTTTGGATTTTACATGGTTTTGGCAATGTTTCAGCCATATCACCACTGTGTCAGCGACTAATCTCTGAGCTGAAAGACAGGTACTCGAGTGGGATTCAAACTCACAACCTCCGAATATAGCAGATTACAGGGCTGACAAGCTAACCACTGCGCTATTCTGTACCCATTACTTTGAAGACATTTAGCAACAAATCCTAAGTGTTAATCAGCACTTATAAAACCAAAATATATATTAGTCAGTGTATATTTTCAACACTTTCAACATTGAGAAATTGCACTGAGATGGAGCATAGTTCCTACTTCCTGAGATCCCACAACACCAATAGCATACGTATGCTTTTCTATACTGGGAATGCAGGACAAGTTACACACTAAACCATTCAATTTGAAAAACACTGTGAATACCAACCTCTTCTTGGTTTCCATCTGAAGTATTCAACTGGGAGAGCTCCGGCGAGTTGACCATAAGGACTTTGTTGGGCCACTCCAGTAACAGTTTGACCACTGGGGTATGGCCTCCCTTTGCAGCTTCAATGATCATGGTAGATCCATCCTAGATAAACAATCATAATGGGTTACTAACGTATTACATTACACAGAAACCTTTCAGTAATGGAATGGAACAGAATTTAAAATGTTCTCCAATCTTTCAGCTGCAACATTATGAAGTTACGGTAAAATTTCCAAAATTTCGAACTTCTAAAAATTAGAAAAATGTTGATTGTTACCTTTAGCAGCATCCAAATTTTTGAATTGTACACTAAAAGTTGGTGGCAATTCCCAAAATTTTGAATTCTAACTTTATCAAAGCTAAATCATTTTCACGTCAAAATTTTTTTTTTCAAGTTCAAAATTTTAGAAGTTTTACCGTATATATACATGTGTCACAGATCCTTTAAATTTTGCAGAAATATGTGACACCCCCTCCTCTTGTTTGATGCCCATTTTTGGAGTTATATTATCACAATGAAATGTAGTGAATTATATTTACAAATGTTTGACTGGACGGAGTATGACACACATACCATTGGAATACTATTCTGCTTAGGATAAAAGGCAAATATAGTACACAGGCCGGCATAAATTTCACTTCGGCCTGAAAAAAGACTTGTGAGTAAACATTTCTTGTGCAATCCATTACATCAACCCTTCTTTAACAAAACCTATATTCATCATTCATGGCAATGCTTCAGAGCTACAACAGATTTGCTTTACTTACAAAACCTGTCAGAAATAGATGCAATGAGCACCCTGATCTTGAGGATCGAGATTACATATCACATAAAGTCAAATTATTGCTTTTATTTTAACAAGTGATAACAAAACAATTCTGGATCAATACTTCAAATTTGAAATAGTAAATTCAAAACAAATGCTGATTCTTTTCTTAATAGAAAAGTCCTTTTTTACGCAAACTTGTCTGATATGAAACTAATACTAATATGGTACAGTGTAAAACTTTAATTCTAAATAAATATTCATATTAAGATGAAATTTAATACAACTATCTTCAGGTGAAGGTTGAAATTTATAGAATTTCAGTCGAAGACTTTCCGAATTCTATAAAAAAAACCCAAACGAAATGACATTTTGATTATATTCAATGTGAACACATCTAAACAAATTTAAGAATTACCGGGATGTTTTGCAAAATTTTATGCATGACATTTTCTTTTCATGAATTTGACTAAAATGAAAATGTCCTTGAACCTATTTGTACATAAATACTAACACTGTATCCACAACAAGAAGGATTACCAATTATGGCATCTTGAGGTATAAACATAGACATATATGGAATACATACACATATGTATATTAGCACAATGAGATGCAAGCAAAACATGTAACACATAAGTAGAAATATACTGTATACAGTTCAAAAGATCTTAAAACATACAAAGAATGTTTTGGCTACAAATAGACTCATATATACATTTATATATACAACTTGTGAAACGTTTTACAAGAATAGAGACTTCAAAGCCAGAAAATAAAAAACATTTTGACACCATATCAAAATCTGTTTGATAATTTGCTGTGTTTATTACCAATGACACCGATGTGAATAAATTTGCATATATTATGGCAGAAGCATAGAGGACGGAATCGTGTGAAACACAGCATAATGCTGTACAGTGATCAACAGTTCAACCACAATACTGTCAATTAAAGTTTTGACAAAAGTCATCAATGGAATACATGCTTCACATTTCTGGCAAGATCACATTTCAAGATGTCTATAAACGGCTCTGAATAAAAACTGTCAAAAACAACGAATACCTTTTTGTTTTGATAATAAAAACAGAAATGTTGCATACAAAGTCTTGAACAAAAAATGTAAACCCAATTTGCAAATAACAATATGGTCGAAGAACTTTAAACTAAAACACAAACAAGACAGCTGTTGTATGCAAATTTATTTTGATGTAGTGTGGGACCATAATGTGACTTGATGTCTATGGGAAAAAAATTTAATTACAATTAAATATCTGTCTTATTTATTTAACATGGCTACATAGAAGACTTTGTTTCATTATGGCACGTACCTATTTATTGCTGAAAGACTTGATGAACTGAGTCTGCTTATACACTTACTAATGAAGAAATTACAATATGAACACAACTACAGAAAGCAATTCAGTCACTTGAAATCTTTACCAAACTTGGAGATGTGAAATCCGTATCCTTAATTGCCAAAACCTCTCTATTTCAAGAAATGAACAGGAAAAGGATAAAAAAATGTATTTGGACAGTAAGGTTGATATTTAATGACATGAACCGTTTGCAACAACTTAAGAAACTTAAAGAAACTTCTCTTTGCCACTGGGACAGTTTTACAATACACGATTCTTTGTGTCTTTCACAAATAGATTTTGTATTGAAGAACTGTATAATTCTTTCAATACGGATGAAATTATAAATCCTGAAACAAACCATAGTTTTGGAAAGGTTAACTTACAACTATAAATAAGAAAAAAAAAAAGAATTTATTCTTTCCAAAACTTTACGAATTCGGAGAGTTAACAATTTGATGACATCCTTCAGTATTCTCTCAGTTCAACCCTTTGAACCCCAGCGGCTGATATTCATAATAATAATAATAAATATTTATATTACGCCAAATTCTGCACACGAGATGCATGCTCATATTGCCATATACAGTCAGCCCTCGTTAATCCGACACACACGGTTGCAGACAAAACTATCGGATTAACGAGGATGTCGGATTAACGAGGTAAATTCATGTACAAAAATAGAAATTGTTTCCAAAAATATGTGTCGGATTACGAGGGTATC
>JAUELE010198121.1:0-13406 GCA_031471655.1 Diodora aspera
AGAAGTTTCTAACCATAAAAGTTTGTGTCATGATTATCTCAGAACTTCTAAATGCCGCTCAAGAATATAATGATTTAACAAGTTAAGTATTATTACACGCTGCAATATTTAAACCTCACTACAGTAAATATTAAAATAATTTATTGCAAACTTTATTTAACTGTCAATAGGAAATTGGTAATATAGTTAGAAAATTGTTATTTTGTTAAAAAATATGCGGTGTTCATATGATCAAAGAGGAAACTTTCTCGGATATCTAGCACAAACAGTAAGATGTATCGCCTCTTTACTGTGTCCTCATTATAACTCTCTGTGTAGTATTCAGCTGACATCCAATGTATTGGTTCTGTTGATATTGTGCATGTTCCCTGCATAGTAACAGTGTCATTCCAATATTGTTAACTATGTTGTCACTGATACGCAACAGATAATTAATCGATACACGCTTATAGTTTACAACAATTAGTAAGTGACAGTGCATGATGCTGTGAAAGGGGGTTATCAAGTTCACCGGTTTAATTAGCTTATTTGAAACATAACTCTCATCCGTTTCTGGGAATTTCTCCTCCGGCAATACTGTACAATGAAACTGAACTAAGACAAATATCACTTTCGTTCCTCGCAGAAATCGTTACACTTGGTAAATAATGAAAATCGCCGATAGGTTTTAGTAGAGAATCGGGTTACAGGTCTTTCTTGAAAAACTAATTACATTAAGATTGTATGAACATCTTTGGACCAGAAATCTCTCAATGCCAATTAAATCTGCTAATATACCTGGAAACGATCAAAAATCGTGTTCCACCATCATCGAACCGTACTTATTCGGTAACTCCAGACACAAGAGCTTTGTTTATAAAGTACTGTTTATTCCTGCTATGGACTTTGGAAATATCAAATACAAATACGTCGTAGGACAACTGCTTACACATTAAACGAGAATACATTCTGTAGCAGTTTAATTGAGAAACGACGTATTACTGCGTGAGTCTAACAGTGGACATAACTCACAGTAGTTGAAATACAATACTTTCCCTAACTCAGTTCCATTTGGCGAACTCCCTGAAATGTCAACACGACAGTAACACGACATAATCAAAGAGCTAGTTTTGTGAATAATGCATACATTCAGTGTTATTACAGCATTGTGCTTTCACGTGAGTGTTATACATCACGGGGGTTCGAATCACTGATCGGTGAGTCGATTAATGAAAAAATTGACAATTATATTTGGCTAAATTTTCCAATCATTTTTCCGATTTTGCAGCCTAAAGTTACTTTAAAATTAAATTGGTTTGGCGAAATTCGTCCGTTTAATATGTTCGTGCTCCAAGTGGACTATAACAGAGTACAATTGTTTCATAAATCGACTGACCGATCACTGATTCTTCAAGGTTCTCCAAGGGCATGTAAAGTCATGACGTGCCGAAGCGTGACCAAGGAGAGAATGTAGAGCCAGATTATCCGTGTAGAAAGCTTCAAAGAAGACAAACCCCTTTACAACCATTACCCCGTAGGGATCATGACATTTGATTATCATTACAACATGCCCTGGAGGGCAATCGCGTGCATGTGTCTAAGTTGCGTATGTCTTGTGGCAGTATAACACAAGTAGACTCTGTTCTCAAAATCGTGTTGTTTGTTTAAGAACAGCTGCAACAAGAGTACGGACTGGAGGCGTGTCGTTATTGTAAATAAACGTTTGTCTATTATCGTACATTTCACTTCTTATTAGACCATTAAGACCTGACAACTTCATTTACTCTGCCACATCGTGTTGATATTTGTCAGTTCTGCTGCTGTATGTCATGGATCACGTATTATATACTTTATCCTAACATAAACAAGTTTTTAGTCGTTCGTCATGAATAAATGTGCATTACATACCATGCATATTAATTTAAAAGGTGACGGTTTGGTCGAGTTGGTATTCGTTATCTACCAAGGACCCATAAAGTATGAGTTCGAATTCCACGAGAGCGAACTCTGCATGGTCAGTGCAGTTAATACTTCTGTCACGAGCAGGTTTATGAAAGAAGTCTCCCAGCTCGTATTGGATTCGCTCTAATATGAGTGTGACACTTCTGAAAACAGTTTCGACTTGGATGTTACAATAAATATACTATAAGCTTGACACTTCTGAGAACAGCTTCGTCTTGGATGTTACAATAAATATACTATGAATGTGACACTTCTGACAACAGCTTCGACTTGGATGTTACAATAAATATACTATGAGTTTGACACTTCTGTGAACAGCTTCGATTCGGATGTTACAATAAACATACTATGAGTTTGACACCTCTGAGAACAGCTTCGTCTTGGATGTTACAATAAACATACTATGAGTTTGACACCTCTGAGAACAGCTTCGACTCGGATGTTACAATAAATGTATATGAGTGTGACACTTCTCAGAACAGCTTCGTCTTGGATGTTACAATAAACATACTATGAGTTTGACACTTCTGAGAACAGCTTCGTCTTGGATGTTACAATAAACATACTATGAGTTTGATACTTCTGAGAACAGCTTCGACTTGGATGTTACAATAAACATACTATGCGTGTGACATTTAAGAACAGCTTCGATTTGAATGTTACAATAAACATACTGAACAGCAGCGAAATATTGCGGCACGCGTTCCATATTTCATATAAAAAAAACGTCTGTCCTGTTGTGACAGATTACGTTATATGCTTCCTGAAGATGTCAATCAACTTTATGGAAACGTTTCAGGACATACGGTGATAAACGTATATCTAGGTGCCACTGTGACCGACAGGCTGTGGCTATGAATGTAAGGCGGTCTGCATGTGAATGGTATAAATGTCCATAAATGTGAGGAGGTTTACATGTTCTCAGTGCTCGCCATTACCCCAGAGGGGAAATAGTGTAGACCGTCTGATCTAGTCACATAATGTAAACAACATCATTCTCCAACAATCTTTTATACGTTATATAAACGTATTAATATTCCCATGGCATAGTCAAGTATCCCCAAAACTGTTTTTATATGACTGAGAAAGATTAATACGAGTGTTCCGTTAGAGTACATTGCACCGTAGAGTACAATAGTGATATGAACTTTTCCCCACGGCTACCTAAAACTACAGATAGTTACGCAATGTATTACAGTTGAGCATTCGAGTAAAACGGTTTGCAAACTGTGGTAATCGATAGTCTTATATTGTGGTTTTATGTGGATTCTTTCCATACATCTCAGGTATTATTGTGGTCATCAGTGTCTTCTTCGTTCGTCGTAATCGCCGATGACCACTTCAGTCGTCCCTGATCTGTTGAAGATATATCTATTTATGAGTGCTCAGATGGCGGACAAGACGACTCCGCGCAAGAATCAAGGTCCACATATCGGTCCAAATAAAGACATCGCAGCGTCAAAACGAAATAAACTAGGCACGAAAGTTCCACTCATCTCCTGGCATTTATGAGTGACTTTCCACTCAAGATTAGTAGAATATTAAAGTTGCTTGTACGAATAAATGGTCCATTTATCGTTAGGCCTAAAAAATTAAATGTTTCTGGTCTTTGCCCCCAGGGAAAAATGATGGGATGATGCTATCTTCCTTTTTTTCGTTTTCTTTTTTTGGACTGACTTTTCTATAATAAGCTGTATGAACAGATAAGCAAATACTATTTCAGAATAACAAACTTGTAATAACTTAAAACAAAAACAAAAATGTTTTCCTGAGAAAAAACATGTCAAAATTAAAATCCGGAAAACAGAGTTTAGAGTTACCTGCCCTTGGCAATTAATATCCGGATGAAAAAGAGTTGACGCGGGGGATCCAGATTGACGCGCGCTGAGTCCAGAAACAAAAGACTTTTTTTAAGGTCTTACAACCATTTAAAACAACCACGATATAAGAACTTCAGACACAATCATATAGCAGTAGGATGCTGCTGTTGATACATGACTCCATTACGTAAGTAACGTAATGAACATTTAAATTAAAACTTTGTTTGTTGACAAGCAACCTAAGACTAGAATGCATAATATTTTCATTTGAACGCATAGCCTCTTAATATGTGCATGCTCCAAACACATACATGTATTCCACACACAAACAAAATAGCTGACATTGAATATTGATGCATTCTTAGCATTTCAAACATATAATGGTGATTTATTCATTTGTATTCATTTACCAACCACGTAGCTAGTTGTCTACTGCATACATACATGTTTTATCAGAACTTGGTTAAAATATTCAGAATGTGTCGTTAGTGGTATGTTTATTGTTCATGAAATTATTCGTCGCATTCAAATGCAAAGGCAGAGTCCTTTATAAGTAAATATGCAAGCATAGTATAAGGCATTATAAGTATATACAGGCCAGGTAACTGAGCTGAGAAGAAAGAACAATGCAAAGATTAAAGGTTATACAAGCGGTAAATTTCTCACAGGGGAGCTGAATGTGCCTCGTATTGTTACGCTTCAAACATTAGTTACCGCCGGTTATCTCCGTGTGGCATATAATTGTATATTATAAGCATCTCATTTGTGTTGAATAATTACACGAACATGTTACAGAGCGCGATATAATTGGTTGTTTGGTGTTTATAGCGATTTTCTCGGCATGGCTAATTCCTATTAATCGCTCGATGGTTTGTGTGTGTTTCAAGTATGATCACGTTTACAGAACAGATGTCAAGTTGAAGAGTGAGTCACATCGCAACACAATTATCAATGAAGTTTCATCAAACAAATAATCTATCGAATATAATTACGAGATTGAGGTCATGTTAAAGGTGGATATGTGGCCAAATTCAATGGTTCTTTATAAAACCAACACTGGGAACGATAAGTATACGTTAACATGTACATATCACGATGGATCCACTAAACATAAAACGCGTTTGTTACGTTTTCAACTCATGAAAAATATCGATCTTCTTTCAAGATCCCCTGGTCGTAAACGTTAAAATAAATGCATTTCCAACATAGAATTTGAAAACTTTTTGTAAAACGTTCGGAAAAGTTACAAATCAATGCACTCGGCTTATAATATTATACTCGGAAAGCATTCGGAAATCGGCGGAACATTCTTCGGAAAACCCTCAGAGAAAGGTTTGAAATATATCTGCATCCGCTGGGCCAAAGGAAAACTGCGTTTGTTACGCATAATTCGGTTGGGGCAAAGGGAACACGGCGGGGTTTTTTTACGAGTAATTAGACATACACTTACAATACAATGTATGATTTACAGTCTGCATGTATGTGATATTTTTCAGACGGACAGCACCAGCCATATTTCGGGTGTGGAAGCACGTATCCAACTTTAAGGAAACGTGAAACAATAAACCTGAAGAGGAATTACATGTACATGAGTAACACAAGCAATGCACGTGAGAGAAGTCCCGGAGTCGTCAGCTTCCATGTACCAAGCAAAAACAAATAAAAAGGATTGACAACTGAAAGGGAGCGACCATATTTTGTTTTATAGATGCACGAGCCATGAGTGAAAATATATTCCAGAGCTCTACTTGTACGAGTAAACGTGTTTTGTTTTGTTTTGAGTTTATAGTTACTAGGCTTTCCATAAACGTTCATTTTAGATATTTTATGTATACATTTTTTGTACCTGTAATTACATAAGCAAACAAACTCTGAATTTAAAATATAAATGCTTAAAACATAAGTACTTTGCAGGCAATACGACTAACAGATTGTTCAAGGTCATGAGCGAAAACGAACAGTTTCCAACAACAACATCGTCCAGCCCTCCACATAAAAATCAGCTCCCTATAACAAGCATCGGAAATCGAAAATCTTTCGGAAACACAACGACGACTAATGCCAAGATATATTTCTGCCCAGCGTCTTTGTCTAGAAACATTACCCAACACTGTAACGCGAATGCAGAAAGAATAGTGATTCTATCGGTCGCTGCAAAGTAACAGAGCTGACGACCATTAAGGAATCATCCGGTGTAAGTCAGATACTGTTACGGAAGGGCAGTCTTACACATCATCTGAAATAGATTACGAAAAGCTCATAGCCTACTGTCCATCTTAATTATTGGTATGGACTTATATATGCCTGTCAGATTCATGGTTATGCTATCTTTATTGATGAAGAATATGTGACGCTTGTTCTGACATATCATGTTTCTCTTCAGAAACCAGCAGACCGTCTTGTTCTGTTGCGTCGGTTATGACAGCAAGGTCCGTAGTGTCTCAAGACACACGGCACATTGGACCAATGGTTTATGAAAAAGGAACCATGTGCCTATTAACTTCGGCATAAGTATCTCATAAGAAAACATGAGTTTCTTCTACAGAGATAATTGGATCAGCAAATCGTATTATCCAGCTCACTTGTTCTTCAGCTTCTTGTACCATCGGGTCCAAACAGCAAGGTGCCTCTGTGACCATGCTTTTGCGTAATTCATTTGATTGTTTTAATGCCATTATATGGCTTAAGTACAAAATGAGTTAAGTCTATCACGGTTATCTACATGTATAAATGTACACATCACAACTGTTTGAATTGAAAAATTCTAAACACAATCAAAAAAGACTCGAATGCAAAGACAGCACATGCGAAATTGAATATATCGATCACAAGAAGTTGATGAGAAAACATTTTGATAAATCTTGGCGTCAAGGTTGATTTGTCAAAGAGATTGGTGAGAGCAAGGCTGAATGTGTAGGGGTCAATTAAAGTTGTTTGTGAAAAGTGTAAGATAGTGATATTCAGATGATTTAAAAATCTTTTGGTTGAATACTGCAACGTGCAACAGACATCAAAACTTTAACTGTCGCTGCCCTCTGGTTACTGATGAGCTGTGAAAAAACATGGCATATGCACGTAATGTCTGTCATAAAAGGATATTTACAGAGGACAGAGCAAAACAAATCTGAATACGTGCAAAGAACGCTATTGTCACACCGGTTTTGTTCGGTATGCACACACTATGATCAACACGACTCACACGACTATTTACTGGCCATGAACTATATATGGGCAATGGATACCTGGAGTCTACAACAGATATGTGACTCAAATAGGCATGAGTTAAAATGACACCAACTGTTTGCACATGTAGCATTCACTTCATTATAAAACTTCATAAACACAACAGAAATGAATAACAAATCTCGGAATCTGTCCAGACATGACTACTTCTTAGATGAGTGCTTCTTCAAATACTGATACTAAAGCTTATGATGTTCAACTCTTTATTGGCCAGATGGCACGAGCATCTAAATACAAGTTATTTTAATGTAATTTAGTATAGATTAGTAAGGTCAATTGTTAAACCACAGTTTATCTGGGAATACGCGGGTTGAGGATGCAAGATGTGGGTAGTGGATATTGGTGATCATCAAGACATATCATCTTCGGTGTTGCTCTCGCTGATAAGTAAAATAGAATCAAGCTTACACTGGTCGACTGCTTAGAAACGAGCGCCCAAGAATATGTGCCTGCTTTACCCATAGAGCGGGTCTTACCCGATACAAGTGATATACAAGTGATAGTCTTGATAAGCAGCGATATCCCTTAGGGTTTATATTATGTCATAGCTGTTGCTTCTTAGATAGGTCTTGATACGCAGCGATATCCCTTGGAGTTTTGGTATATTATGTCATAGCTGTTACTTCTTAGATATGTCTTGATAGGCACCGATATCCCCTAGGGTTTTGGTATATTATGTCATAGCCGTTGCTTCTTAGATATGTCTTGATAAGCACCGATAACCCCTACGGTTTTGGTATATTATGTCATAGCTGTTGCTTCTTAGATATGTCTTGATAAGCACCGATATCCCCTAGGGTTTTTGGTATATTATGTCATAGCTGTTGTTTCTTAGATATGTCTTGATAAGCACCGATGTCCCCTACGGTTTTGGTATATTATGTCATAGTTGTTGCTTCTTAGATATGTCTTGATAAGCACCGATATCCCCTACGGTTTTGGTATATTATTTTCATAGCTTTTGCTTCTTAGATATGTCTTGATAAACACCGATGTCCCCTACGGTTTTGGTATGTTTTGTCATAGCTGTGGCTGCTTGTACTGGTTAAATGGATCACTTCAAAGGTTTCTGAGATTATTAACCCATGTAAAAGATACTGATTAATGTGGATTCAAGATCTTTATGTTGCCTATGGTGCAGACATAACATCAAAGTACTACTCAAGCGTACCGTGTAAACAGGTATTCAATCTTTAAAGAAACACTCAAGAAGCCTTTCATCATATTTGTGAACGGAGCATCAGTCACTGGCTTATTAAGTCGTTGAGAATATAGTACGCTTTGCACGTGTCGGATGACGAGAAGTAATAGGGATAATAGAGTGTCTGGACTGAACATCTTATCACCTAGACATTCCACGTTTATCTACACCTGTGAACTAGTTGTATGGTCGTTAGCTGCGTTCAAGCTTTCGTCGCCCTCATGAAATTTCACTTAGGCTTAATCAAACAGCCACTTGTTGAGTACGCGAAGAAACTGCACGCGTCCGGAACCTTCCAATTTCACGACCACTTTCGCATATGTGGAATTGATTGAAGTTTGACAAACTGTGAATCAATTAACAAAGCTGACTGGGCAAATCGTGTTGATCTCTTTCTACATATGATAATTAAATTATGACATTTAATGATGAGGTCAAATTGTTTAGCCATATACATGTACTTCAATCCTTTGTGTGTTCATGGTTCCAAACCAAATTGGTATGGCGGTTATAAAAGTCGTGAAAGCTAAATTTGTTATATTAAAGCACCAGTTTCTCTGCCTGTGTGGAAGACATCTCCCATCATATGTGACATTTAACAGAGCTCAATATCTCTCGGTGTCTAGCGGGAAGAGATCAAAAGACCATCGCAGTGTAAACACAACATCAGCAGATAAGGACCAATAAGGGTGACGGTGTTATTATTTATAATTAGACGTTAATTAGTCAAATGACAGGTTTTACTTGGTGGTTAAGTTCTTCTAATATAAGTACACTGTATGTGAGAAAAACTGCACTAGACTCCAAACATAGTTGTCCGTGTTGATAACCTAGTTATCCCATGATTTACTGCAGATAACGTGCGAAAGTTTATCTCTGGGCAGCGTCTGATTCGATTACACCTAATTCAGTGCTTATAAGATCAACGTACAAAACACCATGCCACGTGAGAGAGCCGGGTTTGCTAGTCAAAACAAGGGCGCGCCTGCGATCTTTTAAATTTGCTTTTACCTTGGGATATGTGTCACTGTTTTGCTTTCTGCTCTGCTAAACTCGTTATTCCTGTAATCGGAAAGGTTGTAACCTGGTCACTTCTGTAGTCACTTCGTTAGAAAACTAAAGTCTGGTGAATAAACGCAACGTTACACAAGTTTCATATGATAAAAAGAGTTGATCCACAAACCAAACGAGAGTCAAATGATTTCTTGTGAAATGAAATTAACTTTTCTTGGAAAGATCAATGGAGGGAAGTTTGTTTTCTCACGAACTGGACAAAATCATACCACAAAGAGTGAGATTCACAAATATATAATACATGACTGTGTGGCAAGTGTTGTGGAATCTGAACTGTTCCTTCGTGAAAGCGTCGGAGAGTAAATCGCTTGTAAGCACCTAACTTGATACGTAAATATGTTTTAAAACGGATTATCCCAATAGCAAAGGTAGGAAATGCACAATGGGTGCGTATTAGTGCGTTGGTCAAAACGAGCATCAATTTCATGCTTCATTGCGTTGTGCACTTTAAGCTTTAATGGCTACATAGGAAATTACGTTCAGAAGACATTAAATTGTATGTGTGAGCTAATAGATAAAAACTTTACCAAAAGTTGGGTTGGCTTTGGTACATCATAGACAACGCTCTTGATTAATCCTTTGCCATGAACACATTTAGTTAATGATCTTGTTATCAGCCACATTTGCATGAGGGTATGGTTACTTGGAGTACACGTACTTGATGATTGCACAAAGCGTTCAAACAAATTGCTGATGAGCGAGAATGCCCAAAATAGTTAGACGTGAATAGAAAGGAATTAATGATCCGCCCATCGTGTTTAATTTATTTCCGCTCTTCTAACAGTAGCATACAAAGGAAGAGATTCGGTAATAGAAACATTGGTATCAGGTTTTGCTTATTTTGGTAAAAAGTGTTTTCTGTATTTTGATTGGCTTCTGACAGTAAAGAGAGGCGGTGAAAAGATCCATTTGGATTAGTAAGGTTTTGAGCGAATTTCTTTCAACTGTTGACGGGTTATTGCTGAAACGAAAGTAGGAATCACACAAATAACTTCCTCAAGCATACAACAATCAAAAACCTTTCCTATTATTTCAGTTGCTTTTTACAACAAGGTCTTACACTGAAGCCGAATTCTTGCGTTTAATAGCGACAAAAGCACAAGACAATCTATGAATGAATTAGGTTCCTCTTTTTGAGTATATGTATCGCCAGAGTTGATGCTGTGCATGCAACGCATCGTGCAAACATCAGCTCCGCCTCCCGGCCTTATTTTATTACAAACCGGATATGAACGTCAAGTACAAGTTTTGGCATAAGTGCACTGAAGTAATGTAAACGGGTTTCTGACCGATTACAAGTTTCTTGTTAAGATGGTCATCACAGGAATATACTCCTTTGATCTCAGGCCAGACTGTCACGTAAACAAACTGATAGCAAAGATTAACAGGAGAGATATATCTTAGTCCGTTATGCAGAACCAACGTGTTTTCCTTCAGCAAGGAACGCTAAACACAGATAAGTTATCACAAAATGATACCATCAGCCCATACATGTATTCTTGCAATTCCGCATGCTCAGAAATAGCGTATCAGGCTGTTAAACACAAATATTTAACAACCCGAAGAAAATTCCTTAACCATCTAATCCTTAGAAGAAAATTTGTCCAGTTGAATAGTTAAAACATGTATTGTTTAAACATAATATGCCGAGACACTGAAATACTGAAGTCGCGGCATGCCTCAAACGAACAAAATTCTCCAAGTGAAAATGTTGGTGCCTACGCAGTATTTCATTTCAAAGACCGATATTCAATCATACATGTATTTATGTACATTTTAACTGCGCAAATTGTCAAAGTAAGATGGAAGGTTTTTCTGAGCATTTCTTTTTGCCTCAAGGTAAGGTTGTTTTTCAAGTGAAGCAAAAAGTTCATAAATCTTATTCCGTGCACACTGGGTACGCTAGTAGTATTACTCTCATCGGAGATGTGAGCAATAAAAATTTATGGGGACAGAAGGATAGGGTGAATCATACCCGTATAAGCTAGTTCATTATATCTTACCCGTGTTCTATTAGAGTTCAATAAGAAATAGATGTTTCGAAGAACTTTCGTCCTTAGCTTCAAGTATATAAAGCGGTCCATTATGGCGTGGGACCCTTATCATTGTGGTGCGACTGAAATTCTCAGCACTTAAACAGACTAGTCCTGAAGTTCTTCAGTTTCTACGACCTGACTACATTATTAAAAGCTGAAAGATACTTCAGTATAACGTGTGACATCTGTTAAAGAAGACGTTCCAAGCGGTAACGAGAATAAGTGGTTGTTAACCTGTGGGATAAATGTACCAGCAATCTGAACTTGCATGAAACCTGCGGTATATCATACTTTTTAAGCTGTGAGATCCAACAGATATATTATCAAAACATTGATGACTGCGGAACTGGGCTTTCCTTGTTAAACCCAGGAAATATCTTTCTCAGGCGCATCTGTGAATGGAATCTAGACATTGTTAGGGAGATGTAATGTAACTACGTTGTAATAGTTACTGCTTACCGGATCAGTATTTCTGACACGGCCTGTACCTGTATGCATTTCCTAATTAAATAAAATATAATATGTGCCATAAAAACGTATATAACTGTCCATAGTCACCGGAAATTCTGTAAACGTTACCTGTTGTGGTGTTTCAGACACCGGAAATTCTGTTTTAGTTACCTTTTAGTTTTAATCCCTTTTCCAAAGAAATTAAGCGGCACCAGATCAGTTATTACATCCACTATTTAACGTAATCCTACTGCACAATACACTATTCCATCTCCGGCATCTCTTGTCTTACAGCATTCCAGATAATCCAGGGGTCCGAATACAGAAGAAGTGCCATGCAGTTGCCGGACCACTCTGTAACAAGAGTTTGCAAAGTTCCAAGTACTATTAAGCAGTTACACCAGGAGCTCACTGTGTGCTCATTCAGTGGATGGCGACAGCTTAGAGCGTATTCTTCGTATTGGGGTTTTAATTGTGCGTAGAGCGAGCTCTGCCGACGAAGTGATAGGTAGAACGTGAATAGAACAGGCTGTTTCAGTCAATGAGCCAACGGACCGACTGATCGCCGATCACTGTGGCACATAAGCGCAGTGGCTTGTCGGCCAGCGACTGCTTTCTTCTCGCGGCAAGTAGAGGAGGCGCCGGTAAAGCGTCAATACCACAGACGTGTCAGCATAATGAGGCAAAATATCCTGACCGTTGCCTCGTGCCATTAGTTTGAAAATACATTAACTTGTGGTTTTGTGGTAGTTCAGAAAGCTCAGAGTATACGTTTGTTTTGAAAACGAAATAAACATAATATGCAAGATGTAAAGGAATTTTTTTTATTACTTTAAAAATGTTGTCAGATGAAATGAACATTTTAACACAATATATGTTTATAGTTACAAAACGTGAATGTTACAACTCACAACAATAAGCTTTTAAAGGACCATATCTCTTCACAGCAAAATAAGCAAGCAACACACAATAACAACTGTCGGAAATCTCTTAACATTCGTGTTTCGTGATATTTATATACATATTTATATATAATCACTAAAAGAAGGATATACAAATTGTTTTGTATGGATAATATACGATGATGTGTTCGAACTACCGTTTAATAGGAGCAAATGAATATGTATGTATGTAGTATTCACATCTTCTGACAGCAAAAGTGCCGCAACAAGCAATCGCGGAATAATAAAACACATTCAGTGTATTAAATACAAGTGTCAAGGTTGGTAGGACAGATCACGACTGCGCGTGTCATCTTCAGTACATGTATAAGTTCATACATCAATCATCAAATCGTGAGTGACAAGATTTTTTTCAGATAAATATCAATATCAGCTTGAGTTTCGGTACACATCCACCAGTACATAGACTTGCACAAGTCTCTGTGTTTCTAACAGTTTATTTAAATATTTTTCAAAATCATCTACAAATAAAATTTCTTCTCAGAGACTGCCGTCCTCTGCGGTGTTATAATAATAATAATAATAATGGATAGTTCTTTTATAGCGCGGTATCTCCAACTAACAGTAGACTCAAAGCGCTTCCATATATTACCCTGGTTAAACCAAGCTGCCTTTCAGCGCTAGAAGGTCATTACACTCCAACAATTGGAGGACCAGTACCCAGTTTCAGCTGGGTCGA
>JAUELE010198216.1:0-13402 GCA_031471655.1 Diodora aspera
GTATGTATGTATGTATGTATGTATGTATGTATGTATGTATGTATGTATGTATGTATGTATGTATGTATGTATGTACGCACGCACGCACGCACGCACACACGCGTGTATGTACGTATGTAGAGATACACTTAAAGATGTTAAGTAGTGACTCAGTTATCGCGAATTTATATGTTGGAGCGTAAACTCTACTGTATATATCCCGTGCATTGTCCACTGTTCTTTTCAATGGGACCATAACGGCTGACAATAACCGGATCGGTGTCTTTGAAGGACGGCAGTGAAAGTAACAATTTTGAGAGCAAAATATGATGGTTTATATAAAATACACACAAGGCTTAAGCTAAGTAGGAGGATTTTCCACAACATCAACCCGTTAGCCACCTTAAACCCACAGAACACAAAGACAAGTGTTGGGGCACACACAGAGCCCAACTTCTACGTCTAATTTGTGCCTCAATCTTATCCTCATCTGATCATAGAGTTATCCCGCCTTATCCCCGATGAATAGGAAGATGCTCGTCTAATCTTTACATCAACATGATCATTAAGAAGCATGTGAGCATATCAGCTGACATAGGGTATAAAGACCCATGCAGATGACTCTCCCAGCTGCAATTCCTACCGTGGATAGGCCCTTTATGAGCTTCCCACTACTACCCCTTTATTTTCTGGGCCCCAGGACTTACTTCTCCATTTTACTTCTTACCTCCTTTATCTTTTTATATGTTAGTGATACCATCTCTGATTTCAAGCTTTCTTTCTAAACACAAGGCAAATCATTCCGGTCAGAATCGCAACATACGTTGCTCACAATTTTCGTTCTGTGGGTATTTCTTTTGTAATGTATTTTTAGTAATGTCTGACTCGTGCAACTTAACTTCCAAACAGGGACATAAGATTATAACTTAAACATGTCAAAAATAAATATTCATGGTAATAATGGTTGTTACCCCCAGATATATTAAAACATTTTTAAAGGATAGAAATATTTCTTATCTTTTATTTCTCAAATTACGTGATCCTAGGGGGTGACAACCATTATTACCATGAGTATATGATGCGATTTAACAAAAAATGTTCTTACCGTGCCTATTTAAATCCACTACATCTAACATTACAATGTTCATATATTATACCCAATGGCACTGAGTTTTCACAAATCAATTGAATAACTTCGGCATATTTCGTAAATATAGAACAATTTTCAGCAATACCTTTAACAGTTCTGCCCCATGATTTTATAGAGCCTTCAGTCAATCCACCTCATGTTAAGCAAGTCTAGGCTATATGAAACTGGGGACTGTAGGTGGAAGTCTTTTGAAGGAACATGCGAAAAAATAAAATAAAAAATGTCATGGACTATTTTTAAATCTATCACTTTAACTACAACCGACAGTCCTGTATTAAATTTATATAGTACTATCAGGTACTTTGTACATACATCCCGATATTCACTTCAGTTTTATAAATTACACTTTCTATTCCTTTTAACACTTACAGGAACAGCTATTTCAAAATAGCATGAAACATTTTTACTTCGGTAGTAATCATAATTATTAGCAGCAATAATAATTATTGCTCATGGTACTGTGACAGCATGAGTTTGGATGACATCTAAAGAATGTATATATATTGATACAACACATTCGCCTGCAAGATGAAAATAATAACATGCCATAACGCACAACTGATTTTTGGAGGGAATCATATTTCAAAAGCTAACTAGCCTGGCCTCAATTTAACATGGTTCTAATTTTCCTGCAGATGTTAACACTAATTAGACGAGCCCGACCCCCGGTTCATGGCCCTGGGGTAAGTTTATACAGGGTGATATTAAATCATCACCTGTAAGTAGCAATGTCGTGGGGGTATATTTAACATGGAGTAGGCCTTACTGGGGATCACAGTTAATGACATGGGGAGCTTGTGTGCTAGTCTCTCTTTGAGTCCAGGTATTAAAGGTGATCAACTCGTCCTCATTAACGTGTTCTTCTAAAGCATGTGGAAAACATCCTTTTTGCTAGTGCAAAATGATAACTACCCCATTATGTGTAGGAGCAAATGTACGCGGATTTGGAGGAGGAAATGTACAAAGAAAAGTACACGAAAGTTTACAAAAAGGTATAAACCGAAATTTACCAAAACATATAAACCGAAATTTACAATGAGATGTAGACCAAAGTGTACAAAAATGTATAGACTGCAATTTACAAACAATATATAAACCGAAGTGTACACAGACCACTGAAACTGAACTGAAATCGAAATGTATAAGTAAATGTACACAAATAGATACACCCGTCGCAATATTCACCAAAATATTTCCTAATTGATGTTTACAAAGATGTGAAATTCAGGGCAGTTTGAGTTTTTTTTTAAAACATTGATTTTAGTACATTTTATCAAATCCAATGTGCTATTACTTTATGGTTATCTAACTTATACATAGCAACAAGCTCGAGGCGATCGGCTGAAAGTCACAACAGTTACAGCCTTGTCATATTATTCAGCAAGTTCCTGTTGCACACAATCGAAAATTGCACCTCAACATGATCTGGCATATTTCTTTCAGGTTAGATTTCCCTCGGGGTCAGCTAATGTACAGGATATGTTCCCCTAGTGGAGTGATGCTGTCTCCCTGCTCACCTTTCCCATAATTACATATTTATAGACAATTGTTTACACTAACAATTAAAAAGTCTGTGACATATTTAATTTTGTTTAGCATGTATGTTTATTCATGAGACTGACGGCTTGCTTTGGTAGACTGGCTAAAGGTTTTAAACAAAATGAAATAGCAAAAACATCCACAGTCATACGGCAGGTCTAGCAATTGTAGTACTTATCAACAATATCCTTTCCATTTGGTTTTCATTATTTACTGTAAAAAACTAGAATATGAGTCTGCCTTCTTTTTGACTATAAAAAAATTATTTATACGACTGTTACATTGGCAAGTAAATCTATGAATGCCTTGTGCGTTTACACAGAGATATATTGTGTTCAAAGACCCGTTATATCTAAATATATAAATATGTTAATATATGTTAAAAATGTCAACTATAAATTACATTCACCATCGATCTACACTTCAAGAATACTCATACACGATCATATACGTGTTTCTATTCAATCGAATAGGGCACAGGTCGGTTTTAATTGAAACAATTCAGGCTGTGTGTCTTAACTCTGTATAATATCGGATGAGTGGTATGGTTATGATATTTGATATTGCTAGGCAAGACATGGAGTGAAATCTATTCCAGTAATCTCGGTCGGTCCGCTACCTGCAGACAGGCTTATGTAAGATCAGTAGCGGCTCCTGTAACAATTACCGAAGCATTAGCCTTCAGTATGCAAGCATGAAATTACTTCGTCTTCAGACACATCTTTTAACAACATGGTCACAATTTTACATCATGTAGGTTCGGCCGGAGGGGGGCCACGTGGTGGTCGCTCTTCGTTGTAAAGTAGCCGGGCGTGGTCAAGCATGCCTGGGGGCAAAGGGTAAATGACCACTAAATCATTTTTAAGACGATGACAATCGGACAGGAGGGAAGACTTGAAAATGGTCAACAATGTAGTCTGTCCACATCTCACACCTGAGTGGACCGACGTGATAAGGGAAATTGTCACATTTTTCTTCGGCTGACTGGTAGATGAGTTTTATGTATATAAAGGCTTCCACTGGATTGACGCCTTTTGCGAGGATTCAAATCAGATTTACTGCATTGGTTGACCTACACCAAACGTGTTGTGTCCAAACAAACAATTAGACACACAGTCAGAAACGAGGATCATGCAGGAAGACATTATTACAGGACATATAAAGAGTATTATCTCATTTAAGAAGACTGAAATTATACTGACGTTCAACAGAAAGGCTGCAGAGAACAAATATCATAGACTTTGCTAACTGTGTTTGTGTCACTGTTCATAAAATAATGTTCGTACTTTCGTGAAGTTTCATTTGGTTCACATCGCGCTGAAACAACACTCAATTGAATAAAATATTTGATTGGTTTTCGTCGCCTCAGAAGGTTATGGTATGGTTTGTTTTTCGACTTCAGTATAGTAGAATATTACTTGCATAGATGATAAATACAACACCAGTCCACACAAGGAGTTGACGTCGAAGCATAAAATGGCCAACAAATAATGTTAACATTGGTGTAAACTAAACACAGTCTGCAAATAAAAATAGTACTAAGAAGAGGGTTTAAAAACGGAATCGGATAGACAATAATATGACAAACTGTAATAATCTTTAACAATCAGCTACCCCTCCTCATTTCGTATCACAACAATACGTTGCCCGTGTTTCATTCAGTGATGTATTTATTCTCTATAGCTGTAATTCAATACAACGCATAGCTTTTCAGTGTAACGTGTTCTATTGTTTTACACACGATATGCTTGTTGGTGTCCGCTGTACACAATGTCACGACTGTAAAACGCTACAAAAATGTACTTCAGCGACGTAGACAACAATTTATGGCAGGCGTCCTGGTTGAAGCTATAATAAAGTCAAATGTTTTGATAAATAAAATAAATACTTTCAGATTTTTTCGAATACAGGAAAATTGTTTTGTAATAAGCTAGGCAATAACATTAAGTATATTCTTTTTCTCTGGTAAGAAAGACATTTTAGAGGCTTTTAATTCTGAAAAATGTTAGCAAATAAATGCTTTCAAAATAATGTCATATTTTGTTTTCAAATATACGACAACTGTTAGTAAATTTTCTAGGGTATAACATTAAGTATATATTTGTCGCCTGTACGAAAAACATCGTCTAACACGTTTTAGAAAGTTATTATTCTGGAAACTGTACTTGTGTGTTTGAAATGAAAGACATAGTTCGATTATGAAAACCAAAGCATTTTCGTAAACCGTCATTTATTCAGGTTCTTTAATAAGTGAGGTGTATATACAGAGTATGGACTATCCTGAAAGGGAGGACATGGTTTTACGAACTAACCTGGACGTTTCAGTCCAGTGACCGTAACCACATTTTCAGTTCGACCTATAAACTTTGTCCTTGGTCAACGAAACTGCATGAAATTGTCATCTAGAGTGACCATCAACAATAGTGACCACTGAGTGGACAATGGACGGATTATAGCCAATTGCCTCTGGCCACAAACTAACAGTAGATAAAATCTCACCCTCTCCTTATCCCAAGGGTCCCCATTGTCACGGTCAACCCCAGGGGATGGTACTATTTCATCCTCCGTCTTTCTATTCATGGAACTTTTTTATTACATACAGAGTTAATCCCGTTTTGTAAACCACTTCCACTCGAGCCCAAAAATTAACTCATAGGATTAATTTTTAGCATCGTTTCTGGGTCTTGACCCCGGCGTTCAAGAAGATCTATTTCATTAAATTGGAAAGGGGGAGGGCGGATTATCTTCTCCATCTCTCTGTAGGGGGTAGCTACAGTTCTACAACATGGAAGACCCTAGAGGAACAACAGGTCCTCTAAATCTACTTGTCCTCTTTTAATCACATTATGACAAAACGAACAGATACACCTGGAACCATGTTGAAAACCTTCAGGCATATCACACACACAATATTGACTTTACATTTGGCTCTTTGATGAAACATACGATCTCTGATGTTTTCTTTACGCAGAATTAGGTGAAGACATTTTGGGAAAATAAGTTCCAAATCCCACTCAGCGGGAAGTTCATAGATGTAGTTAACGGTTGTATTCTGTTACAAGTACATAAGAATGTAGATGCTTTTTTTTCTTTTGACCATCAAATCGTGGTAAAATACATGATCCATATACATCATTGTATTATATACCCAACTTTTATTACCAATTTCGAAGATACATAACGATAACTAATAAGAAGATATCGAAAATCGATGAAACAAAGAATTTTCAAATTGATATATGATTTTAAAGAGAGGAAAAGAAAATAAACTATGAACATGTCTGCTCACTGGTGTTCATAAAGTGGTCATACAACGACGCACAAGTATATTTCATAAAGCATAACAGAACGAGAATCTACCAACTAGACAAAGAAGAACTATATTCACATCTGAGATTGCAGGAGCATTAGCACATTTGGGATACTAAAATTTGATTCACAGTTATATTTTGCCGTGAATATGGGTTTCACCTTGTAAAGTTATAGATACGTTATTTACAGCATGTCGAATGCAGCCGTTAGAAATCTGTTCATGATTACATGTTCTCTGTTTTAGGCTTTGAATTACAACTTCTATTTTGAATAGACAATGCAATGGGGAAAACAATTATGTGGAATATTTTATGGCAAACCATCTTAACATCCTAATATTTGATTAATTGCCCATTGCTTCAAGCAGATTGCCTTCCATTCACTGTCATATTGTAAATTCCGCTATCATTTTCCAGTGGTAGTGTCAACATTATCTCATCAACATCTTAGCCCATGTAAACCCAGCCATGTTAATCTCACGTCAGTCAAGTCGGTTTTGACATCTGATATTAATTCTGTCTTAAATTCTTACCAGTGTAATGAGACTCAAATGTAATCAATTTCAAATGACACCTTGTCGATTTCGGGCATTCTCCTTTCCCCTTTCGTACGAATAATTACCGTGGATTTGAGTGTTTTGTACTGATCTGGTACTTATGCTAGGTTGCCTCTAGGATACCTCCAAGTGGGGAGGGGGTAGATGATGCTGCGTCTAGCGGGTGTATACATTGCCCCGCTACCTAAGCTCCATAATGCGAGGATACTACAGGAACAGCACTGATGTACGGAAACCCGAGAGATCCCGACATAAATCATTCAGTTGGGATTTCACCAGATCGCTGGACTTGATGTATCGAAAACTAATGTATGCTTTGTTATCTTGATACTTAGAGCAGCACGGGGATGTTTCTATGCTCGTGTTGGCTCCACCCATCTCGGGAATGTTCTTCGTTCTCTCTCTCTCTCTCTCTCTCTCTCTCCCTCGCATACACACACACAGACACACGCATACACACATTAGTGTTTTAAACTTTAATGGCATTTGTTCTCTCTCATATCACTGGTTTTAAACATTAATAACATTTACCTGTGAGCAACAGATGCCACACGTTGTTAATTACACCAATCATAAAGCAGGTGTCAACAAACAATGTTTATGACCCCTGGTCACACACCTCACAACTTAAAAATACATAGCATGTCAGAGAGTCATAAATATTCATGACCCTTTCCTGAAGATTACTTTCGCTGAAGTTCATGATGGAATCGTAAATGTATAGACAAATCACTGGTTACAAATATATTCGAAATACGTTTTATATTAGCTTAGGGTGAAGGCATTTTGGAGAAAAAGAAATTCTTGTACGTTGGCATGTATATTTCAAAGACTCTTGCTGTATTCGTAGTCGTACCCATAGTGAAATCGGTATGTGTTACCAGCAGTAGAATAGTAGTAGTAGTAGTGTAGTAGTAGTAAGAACAGTAATAAGAGTAGAAGAAGCAGTATGTGTTAGCAGCAGCATTAGTAGTAGTAGTAGTAGTAGTAGTAGTAGTAGTAGTTGGTGAGTGATTTGGATTTTACGTGGTTTTCGGTAATCTTTCAGTCACATCACCAGGATGTCACCAACGTCACGTCAATGTGAGACTACAATCTCCGGGTTGAAATAGAGGTACCCAGGCGGGACTCGAACCATAATTGCCAAGGCTGGCAGATCAGTGGGCCGACACGCTAACCACCGCGCCATCCCGCATGCTTGAAGTAGAGCAGCCGCATTGGTAGTAGAAGTTGCAGCACCCCCACCCCACCCCCATTATTATTATTATTATTAATAGTAGTAGTAGTAGTAGTCCAAGCTGGAGGGTTGCGGGAAGGGAAACCTTCGGTTTGTTCCTCGGTTCAGTTCTGTTTTTATTTTGTTTTCTTTTGTTATATGAACCAATATTTGTCTGATTGCATACAAACAGTATTCCTAAATACCACTGTTCATAGGTCACGACATTTACGTTTATAACAGTTTACAATATACGTCATGTCGCCTGTCCAAACAGTATAGACAACATCAGACCTCTTATAGAGACACGTATAAGGTATCACTTGACAGACACTTCCGAGTGACCAAAATATTGCTGTGAATATGAAATATGGCAATATTTTAGATGACCTGGACGTGTCCTGGCAGTGAAGCATTGCCGCCAGTCAATCATATCAACCGTCTATCTTGGCTGTCCCGTTCCCAATTGACGTGAACCATCGTTTCCGACTTCGGACATCTCTGCTGTCAAACAAACACTTGCTTCTTTCGTTTACGCGCATGTTAAATAGTGAAGGCTAACCATGTTTGAAACAAACCTAAGATACGTGTTTATAGTAATGTTTGTGTCGTGCAACTTACTTAAATAATAATGAAGACTGATGATGTTTGAAACCAACTTAAAAAACTTTGTTTGTAGCAAAGGTGTATTTGTAATGTGCAACCTAAATAATGAGGGTTGACGATCTCTGAAAGAAACTTAAGCACAAGTTTGAAATAAACCTAAGATTAATGTTTGAAGCAAGGTTTTGTTTCTGACGTGCAGCATGAATATGAGGGCTTA
Organism: Diodora aspera; assembly: GCA_031471655.1. Lineage (NCBI taxonomy): Eukaryota > Metazoa > Mollusca > Gastropoda > Lepetellida > Fissurellidae > Diodora > Diodora aspera. The sequence goes on from JAUELE010198216.1 coordinate 8,576, forward strand.
CAATTTTTGAAACAAACCTGAGATTTATGTTGGTAGCAAAGGTCTGTTTGTGTCGTGCAACCAAATTAATAAGACCTGACGATGTTTGAAATAAACCTGAGATTCCAAATTCGTTGCAGTAGTAATTGTTTGAAACGAACGTCAGATTCATGTTTGTAACAAATGTTTAAATCAAACTCAAGATTAATGTTTGCAGCAAAGGTTTGTTGGTGTTGTGCAATCTAAATAATAAAGGCTGACGATGTTTGAAACAAACATAAAATTCATTTTATAGCAAGTGTTCGTTTGTGTCGTGCAAACTAAATAACTATCAAGGCCGACAGTGTCTTCAATCGCCCAAACACGATTTATGTTTGCAACAAGGATGTTTGTCGTGCAACATTAATAATAAATAATGATCAATTTGGAAAAAAAACAGAATATTCAGATTTTTAATAAATGTTCGTTTGTGTGTCGTAACCCCAAATAGTGAAAACTGAATTTTGAAGCAACTCAACTTCATATTTTAACGATCATTTTACCTTTCTTAACCACACGCAAAACATATCATAAAGAACACATACTTTTAAACAAACTCTATTTATCGAAACGTTAAGGTTTTAAATACAGGTGTATTCTTTAAGATAATGTTCGGTTACTCTCTTTATCAATTACGTTCACTTCCATCATCACAGAAGCGATTTTTAAACGGTTTCATGTAATCATACATTTTAACATGCGGCGAATACGTCCCTCCATCTTTACTTATGTAGGTTATACGACATCAGCCAACGATCTATTACAACAGCAATATATTTGAAATTAACACTCTGTCAGTGATAAAATTGTAACATTACATCTTCAAAGAAAAAAATGAAAATTGCTCATCTTAATAACGGTCTAGTTTAGTTGAAGCGTCGTTTAAATCAATGTTTAATATTTTTTCATAAATGGTAAAGTGTATTATTAAATGCATGTCACCTGCCCAGTTTAGATAAGGATGTTAATATAAACATTATGAAGTTCCCATCATGACATGCTCTTGACAACATTGAATTATAATATATATGTTGCATTGGATACATGACAATATAGTCAACTTTATTTCACACTTTATTTTCAAATTAAACTATTTTATCTCACAGACTGAGGATGAACCCACACATCGATGATAACAAAATGTCAAAGAGGATCTACAAATTCGATATCTACATAGAATTTACCAGATGTTTTATAGATAAAATTTATATTTTAACACTTTCCTCAAAAGCTGGACTTTTAATTTACTTTATAAATAGGCATTAATATTTAACAGCTTGTTAGTTTCGACACTTTCTTAATACAAACTGTCCATTACGTATAACTTTGTTAATATAACTTAATATTATTAAAACTTGATGACGTTGAAGGAACTCCAGTTGGAACAAATTGATCACCAAAATTATTCAAGAAGAGGATACATTATGCAATATGCTTCCTTACAAATTAATTGATAAATGTGGTTGAATAGAACTATCGATACAAGTCAAATTAAGCACGTTTTATATTTGGCTTCGAAAACGCAGCTTATATAGAGTTACATGCACTCCTTACAAGTTCCCAAGTGTTGTGGTTGAATTTCGTTTTACACTAACGTTAGCTAATTTGAGTCATGGTTCAACGTTCTGATTTTATTTATAAAGTTTACATTATATTTATTCAATAAATGTAACCGATTGGGGGTACTGTTTCGCCTTCTCTTTTCTCAAGCTGGTCTCCATGAAAATGAAGTATGAAACGACATAATTGTGGAAATTTATTGTAAACAATAAATATAATAATTAATTATGCATAGATTTTTATTTTTTTCTTGTCTTCAGATTTGCAAATCTGCGTTACAAATTTGTTACTGTGATTTTGCATTCTGTTTTTATAGTAAATCACTACATTCGATTTCATCACATTTCCAAATGTCATATGATGGCTGTATGAACGTCATTTTTGGTACATCAATTTTCACCACTCATGTCGGAGCATTTATGAATAACACATATTTCCAATGATCGTATTATTATTGCTATTATTATCATAGGAAACATTCGTCTTACTTTATGTACATTTGAGAAGAGAGTATATCCCCCTTTCTATGTTCGCGTTAATTTCAAGTCTATTCACTGTAGACGGGACATTGTGTTGATACATATAGACTTCAAGCTTAGTTTCTGTCTCTGAAAAAAGTGGATACATTTAGACGTTTGGGTGTGGGGTCTAGTGGAGAGTTGGAATCCTGATTAAAAATCAGAACTGAATTATCTAAAGATTAATAATGATTATTGCAGAATACCGGTGGTTAGGAAAGCAAGACAACTTTCTTAGTCGCCCGTACCGTACTCTTCACCAAAGCGCTTCTCAATATTGTTTTCCGTACTGAAATCGGCCTTCATCATATAGGTAGGCCTCCACGGCCTTATTAAACTTGGTGAGGTCCTAAGTAATAAAAATCTGGAAGCCCCTTGTTAAAAGGTAGTAAGATGTCAACCCATCATCTAGAAACGTATTTGAGATACATGTTTACAACACAACTTGATTTGTTGTTTAGATTGAATACATCTAAGACTAATAAAATATATTTTCGCAGTATGAAACATTTCTGACATTTTTTAAGGTCTCTAGTTAATAAGAGACCCAAAACTGTGCTTCAGTCCGATATTGAAGTTTTTCGGATGCCCAAAACGCACCACCAACCTATATATTTAATAAAGAAAACTGAATAAACGAAGACCAATAAACAACGTTAATAAAATAAGACGCATTCATCTATCAACGGTATGTGTTGCTATGTAATTTCAAATGACACATCACGTACCCTATCGCTTTCTGGTTATGTATTTTATTTGAAGCTTTGAACTTTCATTTTTACCATCAGAATGCGACGAGATAAATTAATTGTGTTTTTTCTCCTTGACACTTTGTCCAAATTTTGGTTTCTGCTCTCTTATCGACTTTTTCGTGAACGCAAACTGACGATCAAAAGAAAGTATGCTGATTAGTTTTTGGGAATGATAAAAAATGCAAAAGCACAACGTGATACAAACCTTTTACTTGAAAGTTATATATAGGCATTTAACGAGATGTCAAGACTGATGTACACAATAATTTTCATTAAAGCCAACAGGATCGTTCTCAACAAGTAATTAGGGGTGCATTGTTTATGACAAAAACTGTTTTGGTATACTTTCTTATGATCGTCAGTTTATATCAACATCGGATATCAGTGGGTCTCTCTGCAAACTGGTTTGATTATGTGCAAAAAGTATGAGTATCCCCTTCTCACATTTTAAATCATATTTTTATTTTTTTTAAACTCTTTTCTAAACACTATGGTGTTTTACAGATATTTCTGTAACAAAGTAAAAAGGGTTTCAATAAGTTTCTCTTACAAAATCGTTGGCAATGCTTTTCGAATAGATTATGCAGTACTTTATCATAATTCATGCGTGATAAAATATTATCCAACATATACAACAGCATTACCGTCAAAGTCCGCCGTCACTCTTAATATAATCCCCCCGTTCGTAATTGACACTATAATGTTTACACCAATAAGCCGATTGGGGGGTCGCCCCTCCCGCACACCGAGCCGCGTTCACAGCACCATCGGCACGCGTGATTGATTTGGGGACAAAATCGATGACTTAAGGGTTATCAGGTAATACGAAGGCGATTTATCACCAAGCGGAGTGATAACTAGCCACTTTGATACATCGGTTATGAAATCTACCCTTCATAATACCGGGTGACGGAACTATTTCCGAGTCGTGTTTTCATTTGCGTCTTGTGACTGGCCAGAGAGCTTGGTATGTGATGTAATTTAGTCCCAAGAATGTATTATTTCGTAATATGACTTAACCGAATCATAATGCACAGTTTCAATAACAGTTTCTAATAACTTTTGGCACGGTAATATTGGGATGGCAATATATTGTTCGCGTGAAAGTCAAAATAGAGTCGAGTTTGAATAAACAAGGTGTTGAGCTTTAAGATAAATTAACGGATTAATTTGTTTCGAGGAGGGTTGTGTCAATTCAAGGTCAAGGCCGGACAGGCTACACTGTACGTGCTTTGCATGTGACTGTGTGCGTTCTATGTTTTTTTGTATTTAAAATAAAATCAAGATCGTCGAACAAATTTCGTTATTCGAAGACCAAATTGTGCTGATTATCCGAATCAAAGTGTGTCTAAAACTAATGATTATTGCACTTGTCTTGAATATTGTCATGAGTTTTTGTATGGCTGCTACTATGTGAATCGAACGACTTTCAAGCTAACTATAATTCCGTTGACTTATCTGTTTTGCTCACATTAGGTTTATTACAAACAATCGCTTTCTCCATGAATTATTTCATCATGTTCACAGCAAATGTTCAGTTTTGAAAATGACTGTAATAAGTTAACTATTCTAAACATGTCCAATACCGAAATAATCACAAAGTGTTGTGAACAAATCTTCAGGCTTTAAAGAGTATATATTTACACTACAACGTCGTCATTACGAGAGGTATTAAAATCCACGCTCAATAGCAGCATTTCAATGGGAAAGAAAAAGCTATAATATCAAGAGTAGCAAACAGTCTGTTCATAGAACTGCAAAATAGCGTCCATCAAGCTTTGTTTATGCAAAGACCGTTTTGTTTGACTACCAGATCTGTTTTCAAAACATAGTTCGACAAGGTTTTACACACAACAACCAAGTTTTGCAGACAGAATCTCCCAATAGTGTATTTCAGTACAAGTGACACAGGTCTGTAAGAAATGCTGCTATGGTTAGGGAGCGGCCATTTGTTTTTTAGGTGGGGGGGGGGGGGGGCG
>JAUELE010198324.1:0-13401 GCA_031471655.1 Diodora aspera
GCCTCGGAGGCATTTTTCAGCGTGTGTTCACCTCAATTGCATTGGTGATTGTGAGTTCTCCAATAGGTGGACACAGTGTAGCTTCTGTGTGCACGTGCGTCATGTGTTGTTCATGCATCATGTGGAATTTCATTGTGATTGGATGTTGCGTTCAGCTGTAACGCCACGGTATTGCACACGTCCACCTCAACGTTAGCTGCATTCAAATTCTTAGTTCCCCTATTTTTTGTCGGTAGTATATTTTGAAATTGTGAGGTCACACAGATGGTTAATACTGGACGTAGGGCTTTTCTATTTATAAAACGTAAGACTAACTAGACCTCTTAGATGATTTTGCCACACCACAATTGTTTTTCAACGATGTTGAACTTACTGGAAAAGGAAAAGAGGCATGCACCATTGCTGTATCTAAGTTCTGAATACGTGACGCGTTGTGCTTCCCAATCCAGGAAACGTACCATCATATCAACAAATTATGATGTCTGCAGATGGTCTCGCCATAGTGGATAGGAAACTAAATGTGTATAAATATGTTTTATTAGATTATATATCTGTGCATAGCCGAGTCCGGGGGAAGGGGTTCATGGAGTTTACAAAATATCTCTGTTGCAACTTATAATTTAACAGATCCAGGATAGCAAAATAGTCATTGTGTCAGTCAAGTAATCTGCTAGTTTTGGCAGTTATAGGTTTGAATTCACGCATGTATCTCTCTTTCAGTCCCAAGATTAAGCCCTGACACCAATGTAATGGAGGATACACCATGGTAATATGGCTGAAAGACTGCTGAAAACCATGTAAAACTCTAAATAATTCACCCCCACCCAGTTACCATGAATCCTTCAATCAATTTAATGTTGCCACTGTCGTATCACCATGTGTTCGTCCATTCTTTTACTGAGGAAAAGCTGCATACAAGTATATTATTATCAATGTACAAAGTCTTTAATGTTGTAACTCAGAAAGAATAGAGCCCTGGGGTTCTTCATTTGTCTTTCTATCAATCCAAAGTTGAGCGGTTATCTCCCTTTGATATGTACATTTGTGCACTTGGCATATCACGTTACATTTACTCCCGAAATATTGTATGTACAACGTAAAACATCATTTAACTGAACTCTTTGTAATGTTAATTGAATTGCTTAATATTGAAGAGTCAGTATGGTATACTTAAACGGCTGTTATTATGGTTATTATAGCTAACTTACAGTTAGCCTAGGAGTTGTTGTTGTAAATATATTGTAACGGTATACGTCTACTTATATCCAGCCCTATAAGCAAGTTCTAATTGTGACGTTATTGAACATGTTTCGTCTTCCGTTATTCAGTTATGTCAGTCGTCGTACTATGGCTGAAAGATTGCTCTCAGCGACGTTAAACATCATTTCAGTCATTCGTGTGATGTAGTTCGTTGGTCATGATTATGCAACGTTCTGCATATGGTGTATAGCTTATTCTTACCAATATAATACCGTTTTTATTTAGATGTGAGACATTACGTGAACGACGTAAGGTAGTCGCCTGATCAAAGCTGCAAAATTCAGGCAGACACACCTGGTATGTAAATCTGTACATAATTGCTAACTTAACATATATGTCACTATATAGTGACAGTGTATTTGTTTAATAGTATCTTTTCTTTACTGAAGTTAATGTTCTACGTACTACAAACGTAAACCCATATAGTGTGTATAACTATGAATGAATGCGGGTACATGTATACGCATGCGCCTAAAGTTTGTATTATATGAGATGTGTGCGTGTAGTTTAAAATGCACGTATTGTAAGTTGTATGTTGGCGAACTAGTGATTGTCCCTGTGTTATAAGCTTATTAAGGCTAAGACATTAGAATTGTAGTTATAACGAAATTGAACCAACTGAACTTGTGTTCAATGAATTGTGCATATGTGTTTACTTGTACTTATGCTGTTATATTTGATGCAGTCTATGATTTTATATTGTTTCAGGATTTATTGATTCTAGTATTAGATTCACCAATAAACTGCAAATGTCCGAACCTGCAGCGTTTGTCCTGAATTGAACTGGGGTAAACAACATGCTGCTACAACATGACAGAAGCGACAAATGATTTAAATATTCATAAGTAAAGAGTCAATGTTGCATGCACATTTATTGCAAAAGTTCTCATTTAGGAAAATTCCCTTAAAACACAAGTTAAATGAGTCCTGGATATAAACAAAACAAGATTTTAGTTACTTTCAGGTTTATACCATTAAAGAAAAAATTCCATGCCACAAAGTGAAATTAAACCTTGCCTCTTTTAAGAAATGTAATCAGTGGAGTCTAAAATACTAATTAAATAACAACATTGCTCTGAACCCGATGTGCAAACTTGTTCGACCCGACACGCTCACTTTATTTATTGTATTGTAATTATGAAGAAAACTGAAATACTTATTTTTTCACTCAACAATCTAAATTGAGAATAAGGCCTTTTTGGGGAAAAAACGATGTCATTTATTAATTCTTCTCGAAAAGCGACGGAGACCAGAAATAAAAGGATTTTCGAAAACATTTTTTTTGTTTTTTGATTGCGTCCACGTGGAAGTGAGAAGCAATGCTGCTTTCTGATTGGCTGATAATGACGACCTTTTACCTTTGACCTGATGACGTTCGGTTTCAAATGACATTGAATGTCAACACTGAGAGCACAGCCTTTCTGACAGTCTGTGTAATGCAGAAGGCTGCTGTGTTGGGGAATCTCCATATTTTTCGCAAGATTCTTGGTGGATTCTACTGGGCAGCGCTTCCTGGGAGCCAGTCCTATCCACTGTCTGGGTTACGGGTAGAGGGGGCAAGGGTACTTGAGCTGATGATGATGCCTCGGGAGTGACTGTGCCAGGACCACCCGACACTCCTCTGCTGTATATTTATCTTGTTTTAATCTGTACATTAATAATGATAATGATAATGATAATAATAATAATAATATGTTTTGTATAGAGCTAAATCTAGGCTTGTGTAGCTTGCTAAAGCGCTCTGCATTTATTATCCTTGTGTAATCCAAGCAGGCAATAATCCTAATGGAGGACGTCATTGTTACGTTAGTGTCTCAGTGTGAGGCGGGAAGGTACTGTCAGGTCTTCACGTTGCTTAATGTCTCAAGCAAGCGGCTAACGTGCATGCACGAGACCAACTCGCCTCACGCAAATCTTACCTCCGCAAAGACAGACATGCCTTTTCATCATGAATTGTACAGGCCCAAAACGACACCAAGCGAGTAAAGATGGTGCAGACAAAACTTATAATCGAGGGATCAGCGTACATCTAAGACATAGACAAGAGGTTCATAGTTGAGCAGTCGATTGCATACGAACATGAAGCGCTCCTAAAATATCTTCCTACTCCGATATGATTAAATCCAGCCCACCAACTAAAGCACATAGTTTCAATAAATAAATACATATGATACATACAAGATAATATATTTAATGGTTATGTGTGCGTTTAGATTGGAATACATACTGAGCATACAATGCAACAATTGAAATACATACGGAGTCTACAATGCAACCTCTGCAACAATTGGAATGCATACGGAGTCTACAATGCAACCTATGCAACAATTGGAATACATACGGAGTCTACAATGCTCATTTCCTCACATCTGAAGACAGGTATCTATAAAATAAAAGTATGCTCATTATGATTTCATGAAAAATACCATTCCAAAGTTATAGATGTTTTACTTTTAAATTTAAACCAGTGTTATGATCAGATTGATTTTTATCTTTCTTTGAGTTGCCCTGGTGTCAACATACTGTTCACAGGACAGGACTGATATAGTTGAACATCATCAGCGGATGGATACAGTAGGTAATGGGTACTGACGATATTTGACACAGGTCGCGTATACATGATGAAAAGCACAGGGCAAAGGACGGATCCTTGTGGTACCCCAAACTTAAGTAAAGTCAGTTTTGAAGAGATGACATTTACAGAGCCCTCTGGGTGCGGAAAGAGAGATATGATTGAAACCATTTGAGAACTTAGTCACAGATGCCAAAACAATGTTCAATACAACCTCTGCAATAATTTGAATAAGACAAAAGCAGGCGAGATATTTCAAAAGCGAGGTCAGCATACTTGACGTTTCCTCTTCTTGATCTTCTCGCCAACATTACTGTCAAAAGGTACAAAAAGCTCAAACACATAAACAAACAACCACGTGCACTCACCCGTTCACTTCTCATGCACACACCAAACAAAACTAAATACATATATCTATGCACACCAAACCCCACCCAAAACGTAAATCCCATTTTATCATACTTCAATACATACGTCTTTATCCAGGCCCTGAAATGCATCATCGGTGACTGTCATTCAAACCAAAAACACCCACAAACTCACCTTCAGTTCACAATTGTAATGCTCGTATTGAAGTCGTTCTCGATATTGCTTCCAGGCACATTCAGGTCTGTTGTTACAAATGTCAATATAAGGTATTCCATTGTGGTATTTTTATGCTTAAATTCGTTTGATAAATAGTGTACGTGTTTATTTGGAATCTGGTGATTGCCAAGTAATAACGACAATCATGCTCATGTAATATTTAATGTTTTATAGTTCATAGTTTGTAGAATCATAAGGTAGGCTACGTGTTAATTACGTTTTCTGCGCTATGTTTCTTGTCCGTAGTTTCATGTTTGTGTCTGGGGTTTTTTTGTGGGGGGTGCAACAAGTAACACGGACTCATTCAAACATCAGTTCACAAATGACATAATGGTTGTATTGAAGTCATTCTCGATATTGCATCCAGGCACATGTATATACTGAGTTTTGTTCATTTTTAACTCTTGCTACAAGTATTACCAAGATTGCACTTTATAACTCTGAATCATAGACTACGCTGTCAGTAAGTTTCCGGCAGTTTACAGGAGGCAGGTGCAATATCATTGCTGTGTCATTTCATCAAGCGTTTCAAGTTTCTGTCAACTGGACAATGGCCGACATCAAACACACCAGCCAAGATTTCATACAGCATTTTGATCCAATGACCTATCTTAAGGAATTCCGGTCCTCTCTCGAGGGGAGTAAAGCTCATGGCGGGATTACCATATGGATGATGGAGCGACTGCATGCTACATTTGCTAAAGGTGAATTTAAACGGAAACGATGATTTTATTTCGATATTTTGTTGCTCTGAAACCTTCGATGCTTGTTTTTCTCGGGACTTTTGGTGAATACTGCATGTGTTATTACGTCACTTTCCATACAAAAGGATTTGGTTGACGCTGTTTCTTTAATGTGTTATGACCGACAAACACAGTTGCTCATTGAAGGGTCGCTCATTGGAATACATTCAATAAGGGACTTTTGAAGCTATAGCTTTCGCTACGGTTAGGTGACAATTGATAATACACGCTGCTTAACTACATACGCGAACAATTTATCAGTAAAACTGAGTAACCTTTTTACCCATCATTATGACTTTAGGCTATTATATAAGCAGGACATCGACCCTTTATTAGTTGGACTGAGTATATACTTTTATAGGTAATCATGTATTGCAGTTCTTATTCATCTGATTATATTTTCAAGGTAACATAAAAGCTGAAAGAATGCTGGATATCGGGACAGGTCCAAGTGTTCACTCCGTAATAAGTGCTGCTGCTCACTGTAACAGCGTGTTCCTCTCTGATATCCCTCCACAGTGCAGGAACGTTCTTCACCAGTGGCTTAACAACACTCTTTCTCACAGCTTCAAGCCGTTTTTCAAGTTCGTTGTGGACAAAGAAGGCAAAGGGTATGCAGCACAAACTTGTATCTCAACAAAATAACTAATCCCCAACAACATACATGACAATGTGATTATTGGTCATAATATTGTCGGTGTAATTTACTTTAGTTTGATGTTGTATCGTGCACATGACAGTCTGATGTAGACTGGCTGGACATGGTCAATAAACGTCAGAGTTGGTGAGGTTATCTGAAACAAGTCCATGAACTCACTATCAAACGTTTTCGGTAACCGTATGACCTACTGAAACTAAAGTGACGTACAAAAGAAAGTACACACCTTGTAATTTAAGATTATTTTTAAAAATACATACGTATGTAGACAAAAAGGCTATCACAATGTTACAAACAAAACATTTTCTTATTTGTGTCACCAAAACACCGGAGGCAATGTTTATTTCTCCAGAGTTCCTTAACTTACGAAAATCGTAATTTTGATGATTTGCACGTACATGTTTAGCATACTCACTATAAAAGTCAGAAAGCAGGATCTGTTAGTATTGTTTACAAAAAGGAACACATAAGGTTTGCCAATATCATCAGCTGCACAACGAGAGAGCCCTCCGTTTAAGGCAGATGGATTCTTCATCTTGCACAACAGTTTGTTTGTGCCCGCCAGACCATAATCAAATTGCACTTCAGCACTTCATGAGAAGATCGTTACTTTCGTGCTCTTCACTTACGAAATGGATTTCCCTCGTTGACGTCATCGGATGATAAAGGAAGACTGTGATGAGAAGAATTAGATATGTTAGTATCTTGGCCTATTGACCATATCTTGGATGAACTGGTGGTTTTCACTGCCGAGAGTCAGTTCAACTTGTTTATGGCTGACGGTAGAATTAAGGTTCACAAACGTAGAGATGAACGCCAGATCTCCGGATGCATTAAAGATGTCCACTAATTAGCGGCGCTAATATCATGGTTTGAGGAGGTATTTGTGGGAAACTGGAGACTCCGTTGGTGACCATACCAAGCAATTTCACTTCTAGTATCTCAACAGTACAGGGATGACGTATTGCGGCATGCAAGAACAACCACAGGAAGGCAGGTCAACATGTTGGCAGAAGGTCTCAAACCGCAAACCGCAAGTTCACGTACTGTCATGGCAAACCCTATCGGACTAAACTAGGAACATTTTGAGAGACAACTCAGGCGTCGGCCGCAGAAGCAAAACCATTTGCAACAGCTGGAATGGGCTCTTTATGAACAATGGAGGATAATCCACGTTTATGTCATCAAACTTATGACGTTTTGGATGAGATGACCAATAATCGCGTGAATCAATATTATAGCAGTGATGATTATACCAATGACTGAGTGTGCTTATTCCAATGTCATTGAGCAACTAGTGCATATATACGAATGCTTCGTGTGAAATATTCACTGACAGATTACGAAATGAACAACTACAACATAATTTGTTTTAGTTGGGATTCTGGTCCTGTTTAAGTTGACTCCCGTCCGGGAATCGAACTCGCGCCCTCAGAGTCAGGCAGCCATCACCAGCACTAAAGGTCAGCGGTGTAGACCATTCAGCCACCGATACCTCACTAAAAACTAAGTTCAACATCTGAGTTTTTTTACGTAGTCGACATTCAGTACCCCCTTGATAGGTAATTGTCACAGCTCCCAATGCTGGTATTGCAGTGAAATATTCCGTAACAGTTTAGGAAATGATGAAATACAACATTATTTGTAGCTACTTTTCAAGGAAATGTAATCCCCCTCAAAAAGATTGTGTTGAATGCTTTAAGTTTTTGCCGTTTAAAAAACAGAAATACGTTTCACACCCCTCTGTACTTTGTACGAAACCCACTGCTTTTCTACTGCAGATACAGAGCTGTAACTTGGTTTGAATCCTTCTGTAACATAGGTTTTTCATAAACATTTATCGTTGTTCACAGCTTTGTTGTTGCTATCCTTTAAAAAACAAACCATTGGCGCGTGTACTTTCTTTGTTGTGTGTCAGTTTAACAAAATAGATGTTTGCCTGTTAAAACACATTCTGGCCGACAGTCTGAATGACATTAAGTCGCTCACAAATGGTTATGGTTTCTGAAAATGTCTCCCATTACGTGTGTCTCACAATTGAGGAAACCATGATCAGAGTTGCATCTCCTTATACCGAACAAAAACTAAAAAACCGTTCAAGTCGGTCTGACTAAAATATTGATACATCAATTACATAACGGCGAAATCTACTGCAAATAATGGACGGTTAACTACAGTTTATTCGCCGAAAAGTTTACTCACTCGAACTCGAAAATTAATTGCTATCCGTTCCCCATTTTGGTGACGTTGTCGTTTTATGGGTTGTAGCTAAAGCGGTGACAAGCGAAACCGGTGAGACGCCAAACTTGGCAAAAATCTACGGACAATTCCGTGAAATGATCGATGGATATATATATCTTTTGTTGTCACCGTTGTATCCAAAAATTGTCACCGTTTGGACCAAATATCTATCCCCGTTTCGTCTAATTGTGACTGTTTCGTCCACTCACACGTCGCCGTTATGGCGTATCACCCCATAACCCTTACCTGAAATCCTTCATTATCGTAGACACCCCCACGCCCCCCCCTCCCACCATCTGAAATTGCTTCCGCTGTCCTTTCGCTTATAATAGCCAGAGTCGCGACACTCTTCTGAAGAATATGAGGAATGAGGTCCCGAGCTGTTATCATACGGAATACGGTATTAAGAAGAGTAATAATCTTCAGTATGACTTTATGTTCCATTTGCAAATTTAGTCATTTACGTTTCATTGTGTTTGTTAATAAATACTAAATACATGTATCCGGTTTTCGAGCACACCGCAAATCCTTATTTAAACACCTGGTCAAGGATAAACACCAGCACCTGGTGAATCAGCACCTGCCTTGAATAAACACCTGCCTTGAATAAACACCTGCCTTGAATAAACGCCTGCCTTGAATAAACGCCTGCCTTGAATTAAGCCGGGGCATTAGGGAAATTGATTGCGGCTTAAATCATTAAAGTATGTGTAGACGTCCAAAACGATTTTCAAACATCTCACTGAAAAAATAAACACCTGTCGGAGTCCGTACAGGCATATGGGCACCTTCGGAGGTGTGTGTGGGGGGGGGCCTTCTTGCTCGAAAAATGACCCCCCTCCCCCCCCCCCCTCCCTTAAAACCGACAAAAAACGTCGCTCTGCTACTGCCCGAAACTTGGGTCGTTGTTGCCGGAATCGGGTGGGGTAGAGGCAGCTACTGCCGCCGAACCCCGGTTCGCACGCCTGTGTGACCCGTCTTAAATAAAGCCCAGCCTTGAAAAAAAGCCTGGTCCAAAACCCTTCCGTAAATAATAGAAATCCGGCGTCTAAATAACGATTTACGGTAGTCTTTCAGAAATCCGATCACACGTCAGGACACTGTCCATATAATTTAGGATTGTCTTTACGACTGTCGAATAAATCAATAACTATCTATCATACGAAGTAGTTTGTCCTTGGTTCTTCTTTGAGAGCCGAGTTCTTCATAAAAGAAATGTATCTTCCTAGTGTGATTTGCGTGTTTGTCGCAGCCTCGTTTCAAACCCAGATCAAAGGTTGTTGACATATAACAAGAGTTCTGGTATTGATTTTCCTAATCAAATATTGCTTTCGGATCCAGGCTACTTGGCAAAATAGACAAAGAGATGTACAGATTGGCCCACAGTGGTTAATTGTTTAATAGAAGGCGTGTTAAAAGTGAAACGTAGGCCCAAGCGTGAACGTCAATGTTTCAAATGAGCAAATTGCACCTTCAATCGGTAAAAGGACATTAAATATTGAAATATAACGATAAATGTGCATTTTACAATCAATAAAAAAATAAAATTCAAATATACTCACGTCCAAAAGAAACGCTACAAATACAACTCTATTGCAAAACCGTTGTGTCACTCTTAATCAAAAGTCTGCAGTCATGGCTTGTCATTTGACTCCGTCTTGCTAAAACCACGCTCTCTTAAACACATATCTCTTACATATATATATAACATACGTTTGTTTTTCTTCAGTTGTTTTTCAAAATCTTTGTATCGTTTCTTTTGGACATCAGTATAGTTTGAAGTAGTTTTATAGAGCCCGTAAATATGACCTAGTTAACTAGTCTAGACCTAAACTTTTATGTAACGGCTGTTTGGAAATCCCTTCAGCTCACGACGTTTTCTTCCGGCGTCTAGAGTCAACACGAGATGTCGTGCCGTGCTAAAAACCAAACATTTAGTTTTAGCCATCTACACTGCCGGGCAAAAGAAACGACACCAAGATTTTGAGAGACAACTGAAAAAATTCACAATTACGTTGGATATGCAAGAGATATCCCTTCAAGAGTAGGAAGTTTTATCAATGACATGATGTCAATCAAAGTACACGCGTTGAAATCCAAGCATCCTTTTGATCAGTTATGACATAAGACGTAAGGGAAAATAACTGAATCATTTGGTATCGTTTCTTTTGCCTGGCAGTATATAATAATGGACAGCCTCGAAATCCAGTCTCCTTCAAGTACCCCACTTTCACTCATATTCACGATGGTCGTTGTGTGTGTATTGAAAGTCCAAATGTGCTAAATATAGACAACCAATGAAATATCGCATACAAATACGAGAAAAAGTAGCAAGGAAAATAACTCTTGACAAATAAACGCAGCAATATCGCAGATGTGTTGGGAGAGACGCGTCACCTGATTGGATGCGAGCTGTGGACCCCATGCGGTCAAAAACCGATCTCGAGACGATTGTTCAGCATAGGAGTGAAATCCAGGGTATCTGACGGAGTCGTTAGCCGAGTCATAAATACCCTGGATTTCGAGGATGAATGATATGATGCCCTATATAATATGGTTGTATGGTATTTCCACCTTTGTCAATATTGATGAGAGCGCAAAGAGAAGAATTAGTCTTATCAGGGATATATTCGTTCGCAGCTTACACCCGTGGTGGAGGAAAACCTGGACGGGGTAGCTCTGAAACCCTCAGTTTTTACGGGTTGGGAGCACATACACTCACCCACTTTTGAAAAAATACGTAAATTTGACATTAAATGAGTGTTGAAGTGTCCGTGCAATGAGATAAGTAAATCTCGCAGTGCTTACAGAAAACGGTTTAATTTCCTGTGCATGGAAAAAGTATCGTGTACTTCCCAGAACGATTTTAGAGCCAGGCGTTAATGGAAATTACGGTCGCCATATTGATGTTGCTTATGGAAAATAAAGAAATTAGAAGCAGGATTGATTGATAGTTATTGATTTTACGCACTAGAAATTGCTTAGAACGCACCTCCGACGATGATTGACCCCCAGGGCTAGGCGGTCCCTTAAGGCTTGCCTGATGTCATTGGGTCAATTCTGAACTTGCTTTCGCTGACACCAATGAAAAAAGACTGATGAGCGCCCGCCTCAAAACCATGGCAGGAATCCATAGAATTGATTCAATATTGAATCAACACTTCCACTCTGAGCTACATACCAATTTGTCAATAATAATAATACTACTAAAAATAATGTGACCACTCAAAGCGCTCACCAGTATCACCCCAGTCATTGGAAATATCTACAACATTCGTCAACTCCCTGGGGAGTATACAACCCAAGCTGCATGTTAAACGCTTCCACATTATCATCACTTTCCGACTAGGTGTCTAATTTCATTTGGGTGGACAGACAATTAACGAGTAAAGCCACTTGCCCAAAGTACCATCGATTTTGCCGGTGTCTCAATGTGAGGCAGGATTGACCTTTGAAGGCCTGGACGGTTTACAACTCGAGCCCATCCAACTAATTTCTCAAGCTTGTGACCTCAGTGCGTTGCATCTCCTTTAATCAATAATATTATTTACGTTCTAAGCAATTTCTAATAACGTATTGAGGATGGGAGAGTTATATAAAAGAATTATTATTTATACTCACAATCGATATCGACCAAACCCTTATTTTCTATGATTGTCGATGATTGTCTCTTATATTTGAAGTGCATCGACCGCCTATTCAATTCTCGTGATTGTTCGAACGTACTGGAAAGTGTATTGCCACAACAAACTTGCGTCTCTGCTTGGTGTTGTGATCCGGTGAAACAATACGTGATGTTCTTCATGAGATATGTCCTCTTTTTGTTTGTTGTCACGAGTAACAGGATTACCGTGTTTAACTGAACCACATCTTCTTTTTCCCTAACCGTGTTGTACGCGGCCTTTGCTTGTATCGACTGCCTGATATCCTTGATATTTACTTTCTTTCACGCAAGGAAATTCTTACTTAGCTCCAGCGCATTACGGTTTTAACATCAACACGACGGTTTTTGAGTGTCAACGGCATTGGGAGTCACTGAGAGTTATTGGCGCAAGCTTCATAACATCTCGGACATGAATCGATTTCTGCAATTGTGGATTACTTTCCACTCGGAAGTGTCCCAGAGTGAATGCCCCTGTAATAAACACGGTGGTCTCCTTGACAACAAGGTGTGCAGATACCCTCATTCACGAATATGAATGTTTTGAAGAAGTACTATTTGTAAATATTTGCAAATAATTGCAGAATACATTTTAATCTTATTTATCAAACAACGTTCGTGATAATTACTCATTTTAACCGATATTATTTCATAAAACATCATCTTGTTTTCCTCGTGTGTATTTGTTTGTGATCCGACGCATTTCCGGGCATTTATTCATTCATGTCGACGTCAGGGAGACAACTGACGTGTAGGGGAAGTAACTCTTGGAAGATCCGATTGTGTCATTAGGTTAACAATCGTAGCTACTCGTCTCTTTTCGTGACCGACCAGAGGACTCGTATACCTCTTGTCGCCATGTTTGATGAGACCCACCTCAGTCAAGCGCAAAGCGAATCCGAGAAGAAACTGGTTTAAAAACTACTGTAGGGAAAGATAACTCTGAATTGTTGTCGTTCTGCGCCTTCGTTTGACGATATTCGGGGAATGCGATGTTATTAAATAAATGTTATGCTCAAAAAATCATACAATTTCAGACTTAACAGATGAGCACATTTGTGTTATCCATCACCATCCAAACAAATTTTTAAAAACACTTTCAAAGGAACTATTTGGTCGTATCACCTCCAAACGCGCGCCGCGAATTCGCTTGGTCACACTCGGCTTAGTCCGTAAAGGCCTATATGAAATCTTATACCACCCATTCCGATTGTCATTCCGCCGCCATGCGTAAATTCCCATCACGCCGGATGTCGAGGGGCATACGAGTCCTCTGTTAAGTCACGGAAAGAGACGAGTAGCTACGATTGTGCAGGGAAGGTAACTCTGATATTGTGGACTACTGTCAATACATAATATGCCTGTCGTCATAACAACGACACCAACATTCATGAAGAAATAATATGAATTAAGGCATTGCCTTGTTACTCGCGCAGCCAAATGTAGGCCTACATATATAATGATGTAGCCTTAGCAAACATCATAAACAAGAAAGTTCCCTTTCGTGACCAAATATAATAGTATATACTGCGTTCGCACTCAATGCCATTCCAACCCGATTTCCGAACATCAATTGCTGGTATTTGCAATCTCTGTACGTAGCCTATCTTATCCAGATCAGGGCTGGCGCCAGCGGGGAGGGGGTAAGGGGTGGCTACCTAAAGGAGATCTCAGTCTCCCT
>JAUELE010198528.1:0-13399 GCA_031471655.1 Diodora aspera
GGTATTGGCGCTGCACTGTGGCGACAACCACCTCTATAAGGGTGGAAAACGAATTTCCTTTCATTGAATAATAAAGAGTTATTATTATTATTATTATTATTATTATTATTATTATCTCATCTTCTCTTGTTCACTATTTCTTTCCTAAACATGCTGCTTGGAAGTTCATGTCGAACTTTTCATCATATTCCAGAGCTGCTAAGATCCCGTGTGTTGTTGTCCGTGGCAAGGGTAAAGGTGTTGGATACGAGGTAGGGGACGAGGAGGTTCCACAGGACAGGTGCAAGTGGACCGCGGTCTTTGTGGCCCAGCAGTGGAGGCTCATTCACCCACTTTGGGCTTTCTCTGGTGTCGAGGGACGGAACAATGGACGATGGACAATGATTGAGAAGAAAGGTAATACAACTTCAAGATAATTTATATTATAATTAAGTCTCGCCGATATGCCGACATGGGTAAAATTCAGGAAAGAACTCATTGTCGCTTTCAATTACTAAAGCTGACTGTTTGACTTAATGCTACACAGAATGTTATGAAAACTTGTGCACAATAGATTATTATTTTATAAAATGCTTTTTCATGTATCTTGTGACAAAAATGAAAAAGACCATTAGAGCAATGTCTTTAAGTCAACTCAACTTTGCACTGAAAATTGGCCATCGTTTCAATATTTGATTTTGGTGCCCTTGTTGCGAGGCGAGGCTTGAAGTTATGACACGATCGTTCCAGAGTCTTCTTTACATGAAGTCGAATTGTTATTAACAACTGATTACTTTTCATTATCAAGGTCAAGGTCAACGTCAACGACAGACGCAAACTGATGGCAGCGATGTCCATACATATGAGGAGTTTTTCTTTCTTACGGATCCCGAGCAGTTTATTTACTTTTGCCGCGCTAATGAGCAATCGTGGCAACTCTTAAAACAGCCTTGGGACGAGGAGAAATTCGTCAAATCCCCGTGTGTAACCCCTGAATATTTCAGCAGTGGGCTACGTCTCACCAGCGAGCACGCGTGTAGCCTCGCGGCCAAGAAGGGCAAGGAGGCTGTGCGCTTTGAACACAATAAAGGATCCAATCCTTCTCTGTCGTATGAGCTGTACTGTGATGAAGAAAAGTCAGATGAAACTTTGCCGGACAGTGAGGAACTGGAACGATACGTCCTTGAGAACACCCAGAAGAATCAAAAGGCCTTGTTCTTGAGGTTTCCTGTAAGAGGCATTTACAAACTACGTGTTTTTGGTGGAGAAGGTCAGAACGCTCCCCATATCTGTGATTTCCGCATTCGCTGTGACCAAGAGGGCAAGAACCCGAATCCCTTCCCTCTTCAAAAGGACATTGGTTACGGTTATGTGCAAGATGCAAAGGAAGCTGGTCTGGTCACTACGTCGGCGTACAGCGGAATCGTTGTCATGGAGCACGGTCAGAAGATGACCTTTGAATTTAATATTGACCGACCTGTTGACTTTGAGACCAAGCTTCATCACAGAAACTTGACCAATGAAGAGCTTGACAAATACGTGGATAGACAAGTAACGGATTCCAAGGCAGAGATCACAGTGACCATGCCTGAAGAAGGCCTGACGAAAGATTCCGAATACGCTCTTGAGATCAACACAAGAGAGAAGGACACAGAAGATCCTTTCCGAAATGTGTGCAACTATTTCCTGACTCCAGACAAGGCCCAGTGGAAGGGAGATTCTGATGCTCAGCCAAATAACCGTAAACCAGTTAGAGGATATGTGAAACCGACGACCAGAGTGCAACAGAAGCCAGTTCAAGCACCAGCACGATCAGAAGTAAGAAGTGTTTCTTGCATGATAATGTCTCTTACGGTGATCTATATCTGAAGAAATGGTATCATATCGAATTTATAGATGGTTTTGTAAAATGTCGAATCTCAAGAAAGTTTAACTTAGTCTCCAACCTAATTAGCATTGTTGGTTATTATTCACAAATATTATTTCTCTGTTCTACATTTCAGTTTTGAAAACAAGTATGTCCATATTGAAAATTAAATAAAACTGTTTGTTCCATCTGATTGAATCACAATAGTTTTGATGACGCTTGCGTGGTGTGCCACTCTCTCTAGAGTCAAGACATTCAATGTCCAACACACGGTATTTTCAGAGCCCGCGATACAGGATGCGGGATGCCACGAAGGAAGAGTCCATTGCAAGTCTAGAGAGGACCGTCCGCGAATTCGAAAAGTCTGGTTTAGATGAAAAGGACGAGGACCATACAAGGGCGAAGGAAAGGCTTGTGCAGCTCAAAAATGAAGACAATAAGAAATCGGTATGGTCGGTTTGGTTTACTCAAGGCACATGGGATCGATGTACATAAATACGATCCAATAATGTCAAGCAATAGAACACACAAATCGTAGAAATACTGAATGCTGTCACTGAAAGCTATTTTCGACTATGTAAAGAGGATATGAAAGATAAACGTTAGGCAGGTGAATAAAAGTATATTCTAATCTAATGGATTGTTTCCCAACACTGAACTAATTTTTTGCATTAGCTGCTTACTTCCGTACGTGATGGTAATGAACAACTCTTAATATTTATGCCTCGTTTTGTTGTCCTGTCAGTCTCTTATGCATAACCGTAGATTTGGCAACGAAAACGATGCTATAGGCGCACATGCATAAGTATTAAGAGTCGTCAATTACTGTGATATCTCATGCCAACTGCTATCGGTATTTGGGTTGGGATTTTTCCTAAAGCACAAACACATTGTCACTTTTCTTCTTCTGTTGTGCCATCTCTTATTTATTTATTTATGTATTTATTTATATGCACAATATCCTTTCTGCCAGGCCATAAGACAGCGAATGCGGGACAACACGAAGAAACAGTCAATCGAGGAACTGGAGAAATCTATAAAGGACTTCGAAGACGAAGGACTGGATGAAAAAGACAAGGACTACACCAAGGCCAAAGAGAGACTTCAGAAACTGAAAGATGAAGAGAAGAACAAAGAGGTAGGTGACACAGCAGACGTTTGTCAAGACCCTAATGCTGTAAAATTCATCAAATATATCTACAATCAGAGACAGGTTATTATTCCTAGGACTATATATACTGACGGGCAAAAGAAACGATGCCAAAAGTTTGAGAGACTACTGAATGAATTCACAAATGCGTTGGATATACAAGAGATATCCCTTCAATATTAGGAAGTTTTATCAACGACATGATGCCAATCACATTACAATCATTGAAATACAAGCATCATTTGAATCAACTATGACATAAAGAGGTAAAAGAAAAATAACTGAAATCATTTGGCATCGTTTCTTTTGCCCGGCAGTATATATTGTCTATCCTAGGCAGGGTCAAGCAGAGGCGGCTATGATGGAGTGAGATGTTCAGTTGTCCATACCTTGACTCTGTATGCCTTTCTGTATTATACAATGGAAAGTTTTGAAGTGGAGGTTCAGTTGTGTTGGTCTTGTTCGTCAGGCAATAAGAGAGAAGATGCGAGATGACACAGACAAGGAATCTATCGAGGACCTGGAGAGGTCTATTCAGGACTTCAAAGATGCAGGATTGGAGGAGAAGGATGAGGACCTGACCAGGGCTAGGGAGAAGCTGGCAAAACTGAAGAATGATGCATACCAGGAGCCTGAACCACAGGACGAGGTATTTTGGTTGGACTCAAAACATTTACTCATTACGTTACTAAACATGCACTATGCAAACCTGGGGATTTAGCCACTTAAAATTTTCAAATATAATGTGATAAAAGAGAAGATTTGGAAAACACCAAATGATTTGAGTCACATAATTTTGGCCAATTTCCTCCTCCGTGTATTTGTGCAATGGTACCACTTGAAGGGTTACACACGTTACTTGAAGGGAGAAATGATCAAACTTTAGACTGGTGCCACTACTCTTAGTTGGTTCAAATGTCTCTTCTCTTTAGCCATGATTGACAAACTGCAGAGAGATTACTAGACTCATTATTATTATCATAAAACTCTGCTAAATTGAGGGATAATTGAACCATTTCTTTTCATTTTCCACATCACAATGAGGTAAATACATCGGAGCATAAATCATGCACCGCCACTTTCTCCAGTACATTTAATACATGTGTTCAATAAGGTGATAGGTGATTATGAATGCTCCATTTAAACGACTTATCTGACAGACAAGGCATGTGCATTCGACCATGACGCAATGAAGAAAAATTATTCTTGAAAACGCCGTTTATGACGTTTCATTGTCAACGATGTGAAAACAATGATAAAATGGGTCATTGATGAATATGGCGACCCAACCAACCAAAACTACACACCTGCGTTTGAAATTCTTCATCGAGAAGTAAGTGTGTGATTGATTTGGGGTTTCACGTGGTTTTCGACAATCTTTCAGCCACATCATCACGGATTCATTAACATCACGTCGGTGTCAGGGCTCCTGTCTTTCCGGACTGAAAGAGAGGTAGCTGGGCGCCACCGGAAAGGACTAATGAGAACCACATGAGATCCTGTATTAGTATTGTCACTGTTTACTATTCAGCTTCAAATCAGTAGTTTTAAGACTTTTGCAAAAGTGTATATTTGATTGTGATTGCCACGCACGATCTTCAGACTTGATTTATTCCTCTAGAGTGCCAGAGAGGCTATGAGGAGTGCTACAGACGATGGCACCGCTGCAGAACTGGAGAAGAGTATCCAGGATTTTGAGAACTCTGGGCTTGATGAAAAGGATGAAGATCTGACTCGAGCAAAGGAGAAACTTGCGGAGCTCAATGCAAAAAGTGCGTATATGTGAACTTGACCGAGACCAGATGGCATTCAAAGATTAAATTAGACATCTCACTGGTGTCACTGACGGATCAACCAGTAGGCTGGGTATGCATAAGCCTAGAAAGGCCCGAGAGCAAAGCCAAAATGGTTTCATTGAATGTAAATGTGTGTATTTTGGAAGATATTTCTTAACATTTGCAGATATGTTTTCATACCTATTCAAAGAAGGTTGGTACAGGCGGGGATGGTCAGGATATAGACCATAGGGCTCGGGCCCTGGTGCACAATCTGCCACTGACTGGTATGCATAAATCATCACAGGACATGGCCACTGTTATGCTTAACCTGAAATATGGGTCGATATTTGATTTCAGCCTTTGAACAAAATTGCTGTAACCCTAAGGCTTGTAGGTCCAGAGTACTTTGGTGCAGTTTCCCTTTCTGTTAGTTGCGCGAAGCATTTATACTAATGCAGTGCTTCTTATTCTTATGTTTTGGGCAATTTTCCTCCTACCCAACTTTATGTTTCATTCATTCCTAAATCTATTTCATTTACCCTTGGATGGTTCTGAGCCATACGCCGGTTTCAGAACCACTGCCCTGAAGCATGTAAGTGGGTTGGGTAAATCAGTCCGTAAAGATTTCTCAAGTACTTTCACACAGGAACAGATTGCTGTGAATTTTAGGGGGTTTCACACTGTTATTGTCATTGATTTCAGAACTTTCGAAAGAAGAGGAAGAAAAGCTGAGGAAGAGATTGATTGAAGCAACAGACGGTGATGACATTGATGACCTGAATAACGCTCTGAGAGATGCAAAGGAAGCTGGCATGGAGGACAAAGGGGACATTACTCGGGCAGAGCAAAAGCTCTTGGACATCCACAAAGAACGTATGTACTTTATACAATTAAAGAGCTGTTTACACGCTGTAATTTTATCGGTGGACCCGTATATTTGGAATGTAAAAGTAAAAGTTATTAAGGCTAGAGGTATCTAACATGGCCAAAATATTAAATTCTTACATCAGGATGAGGTTCTCTTTTAACATCGATGAAAATATTAGAGTTCCAAATGTTGAGACACATTCATTTCCTTCCACAACTGTTAAGTTTCCATGGTTACTGGGATAAGAAAGCGATTAGAGACAAAGATGGACAATTTTATGTCGGCTGATTGTTTAATTATTAACTGAGGAAATTGCTGTTTTCACTTGGCTACATGTTTTGTTTAGGTATGTGGACGCTTCACGCGCTTAATACGTTTTAACTCTCTTGCTACTTTAAGGCCGATAAATTGGCTATGCAAGCAGTGCGATAGACCAAAAGACTGAAAAGAACCTTCATGCTTCCGTGGTGTTGTTTTTGCAAATTCATGTACATGTAGTTGGGCAACGTGCTGATAGGGCTAAACTGAAAAATCTTTAGCGTTGTCGGTGTCTTGCTTTACTCATATATATTCATAACATTCTCACTCTCTCGACTAGCTTATTATATACATGTACATGTTCATGCAATGAACCTCTTAGCGGCATGTTATTGCAGTTGCGGGTAAGAAGTGTGAGCGTGGTAAGGTTGTTGAGGGCAGGCTTGGTAAGATGTTTACCCCGTAAACCTTTTAGGAGTTTGCCCTGCTAATTGACTTGACTCTGACCTCTTTAATAACATAGTGGTATTCGTTAGATTTGTGTTATTGATATTGTGATTTATCATACCTATGTGTTACTAGAGTTCCATCTTTACCCTGTTGGTTAAAATGTTGTATTTGATTGTTTTACCCTGTTTAACATTGTTCTAGTTGGTTTGAACCTTTCTGAGGGCGTTATATTTTATATATCTTATAAGTACATCTCAGTCATATTTGGCTCAAAGTGCTTTCCTTGTAGTTTCTCTATTATCTTCATGAATGTGGTAAATCTTTCAATCGTTATTCTGTGCCCCATCCTTCCTATCATTTATGTTTTAGGAGAAACATGTGTTTGAGGGCCGGAAGTCATTTAGTGTTGGTATTGTTTCAGTCATATAGTTACTCTGAAATAGTTGATTTAAATAAAATGTGAAACATTGATTTAATTAGAGTAGACTTAAACGTTGCAGTTGGTGTCTCTGAGACGTATATTTCGTGCTCATGGACTTCTACAAAATATCGGAGATTCGTATTTACTGCGTTTTCGCCTAGTTGCGAACGATATGATATTGAGAACCATATTTGCTAATGACTCCCATTAGAATTGCTTCAAATGGTCTCACAATGTGTGAGTGGCTTTAAGAAAATTAATATTAACAAATACAGAATCAGCAAATAAAAATCCGTCCTCTAGTATTTAGGTGCAAACGACGTCTAAATCATTGCTAGATGTACAAGGTTAATTTTACCAAAATTGATGACTGATACGTTTTTAATGCCCATAAATACCCTGAGAATTCAACCCAGTCCATCAGCTGATGTTCTGTTCTAACAGGTCTTGAGGAAGCGAAGCGAGAACGGGACGCCGACAAGCTCCAGAAGGCGCTGGAAGAGGCGGAGCAGTCAGCCGTGGCACAGAAGCTGGACGAAACCGAAGACTACCAGGAGGCCAAAGAGGCGAAGGAACAGATACACAGAGTCCGGAAGTACAACAAACAGGTCAGCTGGCTAGGTGTTTTGGCTTATATACCAGTTTTATGGTCTTGTAGAGTAGATTTCTCAAGTCGAGTCTCACACTTCATGTTCTTGGATGTCCTCTGCGGTTGGCACTACGGTCAATACCTGCCCACAAATGTTGAATTTCGCGTAGAAATAAGAGAAATTATGTGAATTAGTGTTTTGCAAACTTTCCAAAATTGGTGTCCCTTTGACCATCATTCTCAAATTGTCTCCCATTTGACCATCATGTAAATCCATTCTAAACTTATGCATGAACGAGGACATTATTTATCCTTATTTCACGGCATCAGGTTTTCTGGTACCGTCCCCATGGAACCCCACGCGCGAGCACTTTGGGACAGGAATAAGTCAATGCACAAAATGTGGAATAGTGGTTGTAATCTACGTTCTCGTGACTTGTTTGTTCGTATAGGTGATGAATCTGAACCCCAGGCTGGTCTCTGAGATTGCGAGCTACAAGCGTCCCAAGCCATGCATCCATGATGTGATGAAGGCCACCTATATAATACTGGGCGAAGAAGAAGATAATCTGACGGTAAGTATGTCAGTTCAAGTATTTTCTGGTTGTGTAAGGTGAGACGTTAAGCGCCGGGAGTAGCTGGATTGGGGATCGACTCGCGTTGTAACGTTCTCATGCCTTCAGAGGTTCACCGTTCACTGAGACACTTGCAATGTCAGTATAGCGTTACCTTGGGCAAGTGGTTTTGATCGGAAAGTGATGTTAATGTGTTGTTAACCTCGCATAGCCAAACTGACAGCTTGGGTTGTATATTCTCTGGTTAGTTTTAAGATATTACATGCATAACATATTACATTCCATAGTCTGAATTGTGTTTATAAGTATTTAAGTGTCAATGTTGCTGCATTGAAACAAGCTAACAACGTCTGTTTTGAACAAATACTGCCAATTCTACAATATTTACTTACATTAGGTATTAAAATGTCGACTGTCAGGGTAAAGGTTTGTTGATACGTTATTCCTCAATCTCTCTCGCAGTGGCCACTCATCACCAAGCAGATGAGAAGTGTTGGTCATAACAACGTCATCCGCCGTGTGGGTCAGTTCGACATTGTGGGTGTACAGGCCGAACAAGCTAAGGCTGCGGACGGACTCATTTCTAAATACGACCTGAACGATGTCAAAAGAAACAGTCAGGGGGCGGGCGTGTTCTATAAATGGGTAAGTCTGTTAGGGGTTTCAGAATGCAAACTATTTGCCGCCTTCTACTTGAAGAGACATTCGTTGAATTCAGGTGAACCTCAATCTTCCCGATTCCCTCCTTCCAACATTAAACAAATCTGAAGTCTTGGGCCCTGTTTCACAAAGCGATCTTAGCTAAGATCAATCTTAGCGATTCGGTTAATTTTAAAACCAAAGCAACAAACTGTTGTTTATATTTCCCAACACAATCTAGAAGTGATTTTAGGACATGTAGTACAGCTGGAAGTTGTTTTGTCAACTGAAATGATGGTTAAAACTTAGTTTAAAATGTTGATCTTAAGAGTTTACGATCAACTTAGCGCTAAGATTGCTTTGTGAAACAGGCATGCGCGAAGGTCCATCAAAAGATGACAACAAACCTAGCTTCATTTCAGTTCACTTAATTCTGCCGCTTTTCTAGAAGTGCTCTATATATAGTTTTGTTGTGAGTCGAAAGGAATTAAACAGAAGACTATAATGGTGAACATTGTTCACACACTTGTCTCTGCACCTAACATTCTAGGAAACAAAAGTGGCCTGGAAATAGAAAGAGGCGCCGTTGTTGGACACTTGATCAATTAACTTGAAAGATATACTTATTTAGCGAAGGAAAATTATTGATTAAAATTATAACTCGTCCTGAACCCAAGCCTGTGGCACAACATTAGCCGTAGCCAAATTTCAAAACCCCCAAGAGTTTAATCACTAATCTACCTGCCGACAAACATTACAACGGTAGCAAACACACTATTAAGTTTAATTGGAGAATGGCTGTGTCTAATTGTGTACCAAATTTTCTTTCAGACACGAAATGTGATTGACGAAGTGAACAAAACGGATGACGATTAAACCAAAGACCAGGAATGGAGTCCGCTTCACACTTGTTGCTCTTGTCGTATGATCTTTTTGCATTAATACCTACATGCAGTTTTATTGCACGTTACGTTTACAATATTATCAGCTGTAGCGAAGCGATGGACGTTAAAGTTTATGGTTGTACAGTTGCTTCATCATTAACTGACTTACTGACAAGAGGACAAGAGAAATCAGTCTCACGCGTACCCACAAAACAGTCCGTACATTTATACTCGTATATACGTACCCGTAAAACTGTCAGTTGATAAATACCCACACGTACCCACAAAACAGTCCGTAGATTTATACTCGTATATACGTACCCCTTAAAATATTAGTTGATAAACACCCACACGTACCCACAAAACAGTCCGTAGATTTATACTCACATATGCGTATCCGTAAAACTTTTAGTTGATAAACAACCACACGTACCCACAAAACAGTCCGTAGATTTATACTCGTATATACGTACCCGTAAAACTGTCAGTTGATAAGCACCCACACGTACACACAAAAATGTCGATTAATGAACACACTCAGAAAATATTCATTATATAAAGACACGAAATGGATCCTCAAAATAAAAAAAAACACGTATCCACGAAAGTCGGTAAACATCCCCACATGTTCCCATAAAACAGTCAACAAACACCACCACACGTATTAATAAAACAGCAAGTAAACATCCACACAAGTACCCACAGGATGGGCAATAAACATCCACACACGTACCTTCAAACAGCCAATACAGTTCCACACATATTCATAGAAAACCCATAATGCACAAATCTGCAGATAAAAAACACTATGAAATCCGAAAAATACCCAGGCCATTGATTTGGAAAGGGTGGAGGTACGAAACTTGGTAAATGGACCAAATTGCAGTCTTGGTGAAAAGGAAATTGATTACAACGAAAACATTTTATGCCTAGAACTGATGAGTCGGATGGGTGAGTAAGAAGAGAGGATGGGTATCCTAAAGTTAAACATGGAAGGTTGTGCAATGAGTTCACATATGTATTGTCATATATAGGCCTATGTGCAGTTCAAAGATCTGCCCTCATCTTCACATTTCAGACTTTTAACATTTACAAAAAGTAACTTCCGATACAATGTTATAATCTGGGTTTGCGCTCAAGACTGACAACATCGCGTATTGCATCTTCACTTTTATCTTGTAATATACATAGTGCTCTTCAGGCCTTTACTATGGTGCTAGATAAATGTGCATTTTCATTTGTTTGTAAAGTGCTCTTTTAGATATTCTTTATTCTATTGTATTGGCAGTTTTCACGATGACGTTGTAGTAATGTACTGATAGTATGTTATCGTTCATCCTCGAAATCCAGGGTATAATGACTCTCATAATTATTATACCCTAGAATCACTCCTATTCACGACGATCGTCTCGAGGCGGGGGTTTTGACCAATCAGTGAAGCTTCCATAGCAAAAGCTTGCGTACAATCATGTTGCGCGTCTTTCCTAACATTCGGCGAAGCAAAGACGTTATGTGTTTAAATTTACTTTTCGTGCAGTGAATGCGACATTTCATTGGTTGTCTATATTTAGCAGATTTGGACTTTTCTATACACAAAACGCTGTGGTGAAAAGGAGTACATCCAATATACATGACGAACGCTGGTGGAGTCATTATACCCTGGATTTCGAGGATGGTTATCGTTATGTTATGATTCAATACGTATAAGAAAAATATACGTTTTGTTTCACTTGTAATTTGCTGGTCAGTTGTACAGGGAAGAACCCTTGTGTTCACACAATCCTTAGAGCTTGTGCTTAAACGCTACCTGCTTGACTCTATGCACTAGACCATGTTTAGGCATAAAGGTGTGAATACGTGTATTATATATATATAATTGGTAGAATCCTATTAGTGTTGTCCTCTTTTCGTTAATATCTGTTTGGCAAATATTTACTCAATGTGCTTCAAAAATTCATTGGATGCCAATCTCAGACAAGCACTTGCTTGTATACAACGTCGCTGCATTTCCTTAGAAGTAGCTATTCTGCTACTGGTTGGGTGGAGCCTCGTCCGTGAATCCTACGCCAGATGTTTTCTATACAGATTAACCAGCCTATGAACTTATAAGACGGACACCAAAGCCAAATAATAAAGTGCAGTTCGCCTTTTACAACTTTCTCTTGACAATGATCACAGTAAAACCGTTCAATATCAATAATAATCCTGCCATTACGTATACACTGCTCTGGTATAGCTTGGTTATGTGAACATCATCAAAGAAGGTACTAACTAGCAAAGTGCTCGCCAGATCATCAAGTCAGAGGAGGCAGTGACCATAGCAAAGTACCATAGCAATTCTATTTATTAACATTTCTATTTAACTGGCTCAAAATCAGAAGAGACGGCAGCCGCAGTCGCCTCAGCCTTGATACGGCATTGATTAATCGTTATCTAAAGCATTTGACAGGGTGTGCCTCCGGATTAAAAATATATAACCTATTGGAATGTATTGGCTACAGAGCTTCTGGCTTCGGCTACCTATCTGTGGCTACAGTTGATACCATGTATATGTTATTTCAAACCGATCTGTGATATCACTATGTACATTCGTTCTGAGAATGTTTCTATGGTTAATAAAGCTGAAGACTCTTTTTGTTTCTTGTGTTTGTTTATCTGTTTCCATAACGATGGACTAGAGTGGCTGCCAAGCATACAATTGTCCCGGTTATGTGTGAAAGTTTCTATGTTGTAATCAATTTGTAAGCATCCGTTCAGTACGTTGTCGATTTTATTTGATGCAATCAGGTTTGGGTTTTTTTATAAGTGTGTTTAGAAAGTTTACGAAGGCTAGTTTGTTGCTTCAACAATGCCTGAATCTGCAGACAGAAAATGCTATGTAGCCTCGAGCGATCATATGATGGCCAAGTTGCGAGTTCGATCCCAGGCAACACCGTATTACAGACACGCAGATTTAGTTCGTATTTATACGGTCATGAGACCCAAAGTACAAGTCGGTAAATGGTTGCCATCACCTGAGCGCATTAAAAAAAGATATCAAAAGATACAATATCATTCAAAGGTACAGTTCTATAAGTGTTGGCATTATTTATACACACATTGTATATGCCACTAGCAAGCCTTATACGGCACAGTAATTATACATGTTGTGTTTGAATTTAAACATCTCATAAAAATATATACCCAGTCAAAACATTGCATTGCTGTTATTACAACTTAGTAGATTCACACATTTTGTCATCCTTGGATACTGGTGATAATATTTAGGAATATACGGCAACAGCGTATTGTACATTGGAAAAGGTATTATACTGAAACGGGTATCGGGGTGAATCGTGACGAAACCACCCGAAACATATTTCCATCAATCAAAGCTCAGGACAAAAAGTCGTTATGATAATTATATTTATTATTGATAAATTGTACTGAGGGGTTACGTTGGAGTATAGCCAAGGCTCAATCGATGTGACGAGCATCTTTACAGTTGTCTATGATGACTGTGATGATCATTACTGGGTTTATCATCGCAGCACATATCAATAATGCACATCTTATTGTTGTATCATCACAGCTGCATGCACACATTTTCAATACGCATATTAATTGGCGGGTGTATTATCACTGCACACGTCATCATTGCACATAATATTATCACTGGGTTTATCATCACTGCACACACCATCAGTAAACGTAGAAACAATTGCATGTTGGACCCCCGGTCCCCCCTTTTCAAAATCCTGGATCCGCCTCTGTAGTATTACCGGATTCATCAGGCGTTGGTGGAAGAAAGGGACAGACTGCATCAAACTACCTGGTAGTTGCATACGCACGATGCCTCAACGAATCAATGAGCGTTTGGCCAATAACGGGCTCATTACCACTATTCAGGGCCGTAGCAAGCACTAAAAAACTGGGGGGGCACAAAGTGACGGGCCTCCATA
>JAUELE010198612.1:0-13398 GCA_031471655.1 Diodora aspera
TGTTACGTTTTCAGGTTCCCCGTCGTCAGATGCAATGCATTGTCTTCTACTGTCACCAGTGTCATCTCATTCGTTAGTTTTAGCGCAATTAACATGTTTTGCACAACTTTTCCAAAATGACAATACACGTCTGAAATTCTCATACGAAGTGTTCTTCTTTTACATATATAGGTATTGTAATGCTCTGCATGCATGTCGTAATATAGCCTAATATAGATTGTTACATACTGAGGCGCGGTAGCCGTGTGGTAATTGGTAACTTAATTGGTAACATATACGCTTATGTTGTCTATATAGCGAGTTGAAGTGAGTTTTTACCAGTTGTTACGTTTTCAGGTTCCCCGTCGTCAGATGCAATGCATTGTCTTCTACTGTCACCAGTGTCATCTCATTCGTTAGCTTCAGCGCAATTAACATGTTTTGCACAACTTTTCCAAAATAACAATACACGTCTGAAATTCTCATACGAAGTGTTCTTCTTTCACATATATAGGTATTGTAATACTCTGCATGCATGTCGTAATATAGCCTAATATAGATTGTTACATACTGAAGCGCGGTAGCCGTGTGGTAGAGCGTCGGACTCATGATCTGACAAGCCGGGTTCGAGCCCAGCTGGCGCCGTGTTGTACCCTTGGACAAGGTACGTTACTGTATCATAGAACTTGGGCTTCAAGAACCTTTACAAGGCAAATGTGAAAGGAGGATACAATCTATATATTTCTGCATGGATGTTTTATTTGTGCGTCATGCTAGATGTTAAATGCGGCGGTATTATATGAAACAAACCAACAAATGGAATTCATTTTGAAGTTAATAATGGCGTCGTACATCAGTCGAGGCGTTGTAGAAGGACGCTTATGACGCGTGAAACCGCTGATCGATAGGAATGATTCACTTTGGAAGTAAACATTCAAAGTTCCAGGAGTGACATTCAATACGTTTAAAGCATCTTCAATGAGCCAGTAAAAGCGCGTATAAGTCATTATTTTACACCAACAGTAAAAAAAGTTTCATTTCCGCAGTTGAGGCAATACGAAGAAAGTGCGGAATGTTGCTTTGCTGGAGCAGTGCCCGAGGATAACGGCATAAAAGTGATGGCTTATCTTTACCACCAGCAAAAGCTTAATTGTTTTTAATAGCCAAAGATTTTGAAAGACGTCCGCTAATGATGAGACGCACACAAACTAAGAGTACACGTGTGTTTTATTTACCATTGACCATTGCAGCATGTCACAATAAAAAACCGAACAAATCAACATATTTGTCTGAAGGCTAGTTACAACTAAAATTGAAAAACAGTTGCGACAAAGATCATTTAAACGCAGTGAGTGAGAGTGCAGATGTGTTCCTCCCTTAAGCTTACACACCTGATGTATTCTCCTGTTTTTCTTTCTTCTACGTGTGTTGCCGTAATGACTTTACTGTATACGATTTAGAATTCCTTGTGAGATAAATAGCGTCAAGAGATGTGTAACATTGGGAATGTTACACTGGACTATTAAGCTGTTTTTGATAGGTGTAAGGTAGTAGTAATACACATGTGTGTGGTTCGATGCCTAACGTTGGGGTGTTGCACAAAGTTGGAAGTGACGACATTTAAGTTAAGCTTTCTCAGCATGCTAAATCGACCATCAACTTTAAGCGCCATCAATTTTAATTTAAATGTACTGTATCTGGATAATGTTGTCTTGGAAAGAGAGGTAGTTTATAGGTAAAATGTTTATTTATAGGTAAACTCAGTTGGATTGTACCAACATCAGTGATGTCACCTTGCTGCAGCGTCTAGTGGTGTCAGATTGAAACATAATGGCATTGGATGAAGTAACGTCACTCTTCAGAAATATTGTTGTTAATACAACCAATAATCTGATCTCAGGAAATATGGACAACAAATGGTAAATGACAAATATTTTATATAATAGTTTATATAATTTGTTTCGAATGTTAAAATCAGCAATGCTGGGATAATGACCACTCTTACAAAGAGAACCTCGATTTAAATAACTGTATCCGGACTGATGAATAGAAACAATCTGCTGTTGCTGCTACCCCTTTTGCCAAACCTCGGCCACTGCGGCAAGTGACCATAGATGTTGAAGTTTCAAGATCATACAGTCCTTATGTACGAGGTGATACGTTTCTGGACGACAACACACACATTGTTGCTGGAACACACAGGTTCGCTCATCTTCAGTCTGAATCACAGTGTGGTTGCTAAGACTGAAGAAACAGGAACTGTCTGAGAAAATACACATTTTTACAGAGTGGAATAGTAAAACGATTCGGATGACATTCACAACAGCAAATTGTATGGCAGTAGAAACGAAAGAAGATAATGACCGATGACAATCTGCGGAAACGAATGAATAAATAGATGCAGAGACTTAAGAGTTTCAGAGCAAAGATTGCAATTCAACTGCTGAAATAGAATGATGTTGAAGACGATCCATTCCCCTTTTTTGTGACAACCATATTCGAGTATTTTCTCATCGCGAATCATAATAAGTTGCAAGTGTCATCATTGAGAAATTAACAGTGATCAGATCCTTTGGAGACACATGAATCCTATAAACAAAACTGATCTAGTATCTTACATCTGTGACGTGACCCGTGTCTTGTCTGTATCACCGACAGTTCGCATACTTAGTATGTCGGTGCTGGATCTGACGCCATTAAACTGTCCTAAAACATTTACATCAGCAGACTTGAAAAGAGATCGAGCTCTGACATATACTGATGGTAAAAATGGAAGCAATACCAATTCGATAGAGAATATTTCAGTACAGTTACACTATTTAAACATCACTAAATTATTTCTGAAATGAACAATGATTTGTTGACTTCATGACCAGCATGAAGCGCACGTGCAACACATCGCCAGTACATGTCAAGTGATTACGTTCATGCACCGTGTAACATTGCTGAAATCAGTTTGATCGGGCGTGTTTACTTATCCAAATTTTCATTGCTAATGGCTCGAAAACCATCTTTCTGAAGGCACCAAATGGCAGATTGTTGATATGAGAGAAGCTAGACAGTGGTTGCGTCAGATTGCCGACCGATGTAACGTTGCATACAGTGTCATCAGCAGACTGTTGAAGAAACACCGTCAGATCAGCAGTGTGAAGGTCAAAGTCGCAAAAAAAGGACCACCGATAGAGCAGAACGTCGGCTACTGCAGATGGCGCGGCAAAGTCTATTCCTGTCGGCGAATCGGCTGCACCAGCGGTAGATTCAGTTAACCGACGTCCCTGTGTCACGAGAACTGGTCAACACGCGGCTACTTGCAGACCTTTGAAGAGACCAGATTGACTGCCATCCATCGTCGTAATCGGCTTGTGTGGGCTCTTCGGACATTGCACCGTGTCATCTGGTCAGACGAGTCCAGGTACAAGCTTTACGTCGCTCATGGCCGTTTACGGATGCGAATTATCCCCAATGCAGAATTCCTCCCTCAGAACGTTCTCCCGGCAGTGGCAGGCGGGGCTGGCTCAGTGATGGTGTGGGCGGCGTTCACTTATTTCCAGAAAGTGAATATGAAGTTGGTAAGGGGAACGATGAATGGTGACAAATATGGACGTGACTTTATACAGGACACCCCGATGCCGTTCATTCATGTCAATCCACATGTGGCACACATCTTCCAGGATGATAATGCTCGTCCACATCGTTCCCGAATAATAACAGAGTTGAAACAAGATCCGCTGATTGAATCTCTTCCGTGGTCCAGTCAATGTCCGGATCTAAACCCTATCGAACACGTGTGAGATGCGACGTCTCCATGAGCGGAAACAGTACGTGAGAGAT
Organism: Diodora aspera; assembly: GCA_031471655.1. Lineage (NCBI taxonomy): Eukaryota > Metazoa > Mollusca > Gastropoda > Lepetellida > Fissurellidae > Diodora > Diodora aspera. The sequence goes on from JAUELE010198612.1 coordinate 3,811, forward strand.
GTGGGGTTTTACGTGCTTTTCGGCAATCTCTCAGCCACATCACCGTGGTCTCACCACCATCACGTAGTTGTCGGAGTTCCTGAAAGAGAGGGCTGAAAGAGAGGTGCCCGTGCGGGACTCGAATCACAACCGACCAGGCTGCCAGATTGCTGGTCCGACGTGCTAACCACAGCGCCATCCCGCGCCCATAGCGGGAACAGCTAATGTCTAATCTTAGGGAGCTGACGAATGGAACAATGGATCAATATTCCGATGGACTTTTTCCATGAGGAAACCTAGCAAGGAGTTGTTTCAGGTTAGGGATGGGTACACCAATGACGTGTGTTGGGGGATGTTTTGCTTACCAAATCGGACTGTATCCGAGTGACAGCACAATCGTCGTAGTGTTTCCAGCAAGCCATTAAATTTTGAATTCCTAGAAAATTTACTGCAGACTATTCAATACTTTTCAAGACTTTTTGTTCGATTTTGACCGAATTTTTATTTGGTGATTACATTAACTTTAAAGTAGTCAAGATTCGTCCTTATTTTCTTCTTTATAATAATAATAATAATAATAATAATAATAATAATGCATATTTATAATGCGCCTACTTCATATACTGATACATGCTCACGGCGCTACAATTATGTGAGAAGAATAGAAATATGACAGTATGTACAGCTACGATGAAGTAACTAATAGTAGATTTTAAAAAGGTAGGTTTTCAGCGATGATTTAAAAGAGTCCAGGCTTAGGGCACTTTTGAGGTTGAGAGGCAGACAATTCCATAGCACGGGGGCAGCATGTTGGAAGGATCTGTAGCCGCATGACTTAAGTCTTGCAGTAATAGCTGATTCTGAAAACGAAAGTCCAGAGAAAGAGTGTAAGGGCCCAGTAGATCACCTAGATACGGGGGTGAACTGCCGTTTTTGTATCTGTAAACAAAGCAAAGTAGCTTGTATTCGATTCTAGCTTCTACGGCCAGTGGAGTTCAGCCAGAAGAGGAGTTACATGTGAGCGTTTGGATTTTCTCACGATCAACCGGGCTGCAACATTTTGAACATTTTGCAATCGTCATAGCAGCTTATCACTAACACCGACCAGTAAGATGTTGCAGTAGCCAAATCGAGATAGTACTAGGGGTCTGACCATGGCGTGGGTGGCCTCGACTGACAGCAGATGTCTGATGTGGACTATTGAACGCAGATGGAAAAGGCAGATTTGCAGACATAGGAGATATAATCTTCCATTGTGAGTTTGGAGTCAAGGAATACGCCGATGTCCCTCATAAGCGCAAAGCTGGCAAATTATTGGTCTCCATGCTGCAGGAATGTCCTTCAAGCCAAACGGAAGGCAAACAGGCTACCATTATACAGTATCCTGTGTCAGACACTTATTCGGCATTCTACTCTCATGACCCCTCGCTCTTTAACTAACAACTGAAAATAAAACATGCCTATAAAAATCATCTGTAATACTAGTAATCAGTTCTGGTCACTCTGTCTTGGTTGTTGTTTTGTAACCACCCACCATTTTTGTTTGTGGCCCCGATTCCGCAAGTAGAGAGGTGTATTAGTTGTTATCAGGTCTTTTTCTTTTGGTGTTGACTTTCAAAGGGTTGAGTCGTCATTCCTCGGAATTGGAATCGTCAGAGATAAGGCCGTAATACAACTGTTATCTCTTCTCATTGTCGATAATTATTGGTCACGTGACACCATTTTAATTATGGTTGGGGCTGAGATGGGAAAAAGTTTGAATTTCAATTAACCTACACTTCCCCTTGTACCTATATTCTGTACTTATTAAAAATCTAATGTAACCAGACTACAATATTTAAAAAAAATATAGCTTGTTGTCAATTATCTAAAAAAAAGAATGTTTCATGCCATGAGATAAGACAAACATAGTTTGAAAGTGAAAAATCTTCCAATCCTCCCAATGAAATCAAATGGTCGCTGTCTTACTTAAACACGGACAATAACACAAGGAATACTGATTGCATTGCATTGTGAAATTGTAAAAACAACACAGCCTTAAAATAATTGAATTGTAACTCATTACTATTAGAATGTTGAGCTCCTTATAATAGTACTGCACTGTATTAACCACGCCTGCTTTCTCCTGAACTGCACTTGCTAAGCTGCAATAACAATTACACATACAAACAATAGATTGCAAGGAAGGAATGCAAGTGATTAGAACAGCACATCCGCATGCTTCAAATGTTTGGGACATTCTGGATGCAACCCTCTCGTCTTCCTGAGAAGTAAACACGGCTTAACGCCCACAGTCATACTAACAATACAGTTGACAGCCCAGTCTTACAATGTTTCCTTGGCAACAAGTGTGGGTTTTTAAACTTAATATATATAAATCTTTTCAGACACTCTTTTCAGTGGGCCTAATTTACAATCTTTGCGGTGATATCTGGTAAGACTTCAGGCATTAATTTCTCAGAAAATGTGCATTGTGGAGAAGCATTTGATTACCGAGGAAATGATTGCTTTAAAATCACAAGCGCAGTGTCATGCTTGTTATACTGTCGAACGTTTTGAACAATGAAAACTGAAGTGACAACTTCCGAGTACTAGGTTCAGTTAGATCCCAAAATGCCAGTTTCATCCGTGACAATTAAGCCTGTGACTGGGTTACTCATATGCATTCTGCTATCTGTAATTACAGTCTGTTTGCTGCGAAATAAATTGCTATGTAACTCCAAGACGAATAATCCTAACACTTTCAAATGTTGTAATTAACTGATATTTGCCTGACCAACTCTAGAAACAAATTTCAACTTGACACTTTTGCTTTTTCATACTGGCATTTTTGGGAACAGCCTAGCACATGCTGCTCGTGCAGGGCTCAATCGAGCTACATGTACTGTGTGATTCAACTTTCAGTGGGGTAACTTCCATGCAGCAAAAAGAGCAAGTGCTTACACTTTGAAATTTGAAACTTTTTTCTTTTTATATGGCGTTATTATTTGAGCCATTATGTGTCAGAACCTGCTTGTGTGTGGATCGCCTATATGTTCTTAGTGAAGCTATAGTGTTATGTAGGGCTATTATTACTGTCATACACTGAAAACAATAACGAACTTTATCTGTTTACTGACATGTTTCAGAAACTCCGTAGAGTGCATGCATTTGAAAGTTTCCCAGTTATGCCCCTGACTTCTATCACAATGAAGTGCACTCGTCCTTGAGCCGAGCAGGTACTGGCAGCAACTGAAGCCTGGTTTCCATTTACCCATAATTGCCGTAAATCCTAAGTCGTAACTATGGTGACGCCTGCCGGTGTTAATCTAATTTATTTTGGGAACCCCATACCATAAAAGAGGGAAATATGCATTCTGAACTTTCCGTCAAAATCTTGAAAATATTCGTAAATCTTCGGAAACTTTACACTTGCAAGTAAACGCCTTCTGCTCCTAGTTGGACACCATTCAGAAATCGACGGAAAATTGTTAGCAAACCCCCCGAGATAGGTTCGGAAAGAGGCTAGCTATTTTGAAAGTAGAACATAAATCCGTCTGCATTTGCAGGGACTAAGGGAATACGATGATATGTCATTAGGTATACACTTTTAAAATGTATGATTTACAGTTTGTTATTTATTTCCTACAGATAGCACCCCACATGTGTTAGCGTTTCGGAGCTCGTATTAAATTCGTTAGGATTTACAGGATTAAAAGACATGTTAACTTCACTCTTTTCTCACTTGCATAACCATGCTACCTCTGGTGGAGAATGACATACACATAGAATGCTCACTAATCCATTGTTAGTACTGTGTGTAATACACCATTTCCAAAGGCAAATGTAAATTGATTACTGCGGATATTCTACATAAACCGTATCTGTCACTGTGAATAATCAAACCCATATCTTGTTCTGTCTTATCCCTGTCATAAAAAGGCGATATCAAAGATCTATATGTCGGCTTTCACCTCTTCGTCTGTGTTAGTCAGGGTGCAGTGTGTGATGATGGAATAGTCCCCCTCGGTGTTGAATGCATGTTGGGTGTCTCCGAGGCTCAAGATTATCTTCTGAAACATTATGTTAAACAAAGAGGAATACACTGCTAAGCGGAATCCGGGAAAACTACAGAGAGGAGTACATGTATATTGTGTTGAGGACAGAGGGATATATTGTTAAGCAGACAGAAGTATACTGTTAAGCAGACAGAGGTGTTTTGTTAAGCAGAAATACGTATATTCTTAAGAAGACAGAAGCATGTTGATAGGTATACATAAGTATAGTGTTAAGCAGAAAGTAGTAAACTGTTAAGCAGATATACTGTACATGTAAGTATATAGTTTAGCAGACGTAAGTACATCGGAAAGCAGAGTCAAGTATACTGGTAATTGAACAGAGACAAATTTATTGTTATGCATATTGTATATTTTAAGCAGAGACGAGTGTAATGTTACGCAAGCAGAAGTATAATTATTATCAAACAGACATATTGTTAAGCAGACAAAAGTATATTATTAAAATGTAGTGTTACGCAGAGAGAAGTATATTATTAAGCAGACAAAAGTATATTGCTATGCAGAGAGAAGTAATGTATATTGTTAAGCAGAGAAACGTACATGTACACTGCTTAATGTACAAATAGACTACACTACTATGCAGATAGAAGTATATTATTAAGCAGACAGCTGTATATAGTTTACATCAATCAATCATCAATCAATCTTCTATTTGCACAAAGGCATCCGGCCCATATACAAGTTCTTAAAACAACCTATATTCAATAATAAGAATGACGGGAGCTCGAGTATACAATATGGGTCATATACATAGATGCAATATATGTTAAACAAAAATAAATTTACAAAATAGGTTATACTTTTTTATCCCCCAAAACTGGCTTCCACAGAAGATATCGCTTTTAGAATATCACAATTCTCAAGTGTGGCATCACGTCATGCCATGTGGTAATCATGTCATCTTGCCGTAAGTAAGCCTACGCACAACGGATACGCGACGGAAATCCCGATGTGACGTTAATTTCTCATGTCACGTCGGGAAGTACTTGTGAAAGATTCTGCTCACAAGTGCGTATTTGAAAGTTGACGGATGGTGCTATTAGCATTCGTAGTTGAAAACACATCTTAATATAATCAGCTTTGAATCGACGCATGTGTAGTTTACAATCGGAGCGCACTTATTCGCAATTTCTTGAACGTCCGTGACAAAACAGAAAATGTAAAACTGATAAAATCATGTCAAGAAAAATGTATTAGTTATTAATTATGTGCTTAGCGTGGAAAATACATTATCATTTATCCTGGTTTAACGATTTTAAATATCTGAGATTTACTCTCAAAATGAGACATAAACAACTTAAAACAGAAGAATAATGAAACAATTGCAATCTCCTGGCATAATATAATATGTGCTAGGGTCCTTGTCACATCTTTCAAAGTTAGGGGCTATGATGAAACCATATCTAAATTTCTTTCTTCCTTACTTTATCATTTGTTTCAAAAATAGTTCGATAACTACTTTTCATTAACGTTTCGTATCGTGAAATGTTTCGTGACGTTTATCTCATGAGTAATTTTCAGGATTAAGGTATATGTACCAAATTAGCAGTTGTTTCTTAAATTTATGTTAATGTATTTCTCAATTGATAGTCATTTTTCAGTAATATGCCATGCATAATTGTATCATTTTTTCTGGAATGATTGATGCACTTACCTAAAATGCCAACTACAGCTGCAGTCAATAAAACATGTTTGATATGATCAGTAGAGGCGGACCAACAAGAATGTGTACAAATAAGAAAATTAAGTCAGGAGTTGAAATGTGATTACAGTGTTGTGAATTCTTGCATGCATTGTGTACATGGGTGGCGCCAGCGGGGGGGGGGGGACTTTTCTAATCGCTGGTCAAGGAATAAACGTGTGTGAGCATCGGCAACTGTGCTATTAAAATGTCCACATTCAGCGTTCTGTATAGTAATTGTTTACAAAGAGAACTGCTCATTGACGTGTATGAGTCTATCTGTGGTTGTGTAAATTTTGATTGCCATGCAACGGTTCTATAATTGCCAAACATAAGAATATCCAGTCAAATTCGGAAAATCGGTCAATCAGATATTCTGTTTGAGGGGAAGGCGGGAGAGTCGATAAAAGGACTTCAGTCAGTTGAGAAGAACACATTCAGAGGTTATAGGTGTAACGCGAATCACGCAAGTACCAAATCATCAGACAATTGCTGAAATGAAGGCATCACATTTCCTAATGAGTTCGTATTAAAAATACATAGGTCCATGAAGCTTTCGGGAATGAAATAGAAAGATTATATATACTTTTCTGATTGGTTGAAATTCACGAATTATAGTTAATAATAATGCTAACTAAAAGCGCTTGAACATGCTCCATATCACAGAGGGAGTGCTCGCAGCGCATACAGTAGTGAAAAAGCATACATTCTGAAGCATATATACACACACAATGCATACAGATACATGTAACTGTTCTAAATCATAAAAAATAGCCTATAGATATTTCTTGAAAAAGTAAGTTTTAAGCTGAGATTTAAAAACTGACAAAGACTGAGCACGCTTAAGATATATTAAGATGTATACACACAGTGTGCTCATTTGGATAAGCAATAGACGATTCTCAACTCAAAACTCGCACGCAGACACACACGTACGCACAATGTTAGACTCAAAAATAGAATCCTCGTCACTCGCACCCACACGCATACCCACATAGTGTTTCATGTCCTTGAGTGAGGCACACGCACGTACAATGGACATATACAGAACGAACATATGAAGGAACGATTACCTGAATCGCATTTCGCTGGATATGAGCAGCAGAGATTGTGTTGAATTTATAAAGTAATAATAATAATAATAATAATAATAATTTTTTAAAAATAAAAATAATAGTTGTTATATAGCGCATGCAATCCACGCAGGTAAGGATGCATGCTGTGAATTTTCTTCAATTACAGTAAACAAAATATTTCCCTTTCTCTACTTATGTTACATGGAAAATATTACCTAATAGGATATGACTTGGTACTTTATATAGTACATGAACGTGCCGTTATTAATACGATACATCCGCCACCAGGGGATAATCCGGTATATGTCCGTGTATCATTCACGAAATCCACGTTAGTTTTCAATTAACCAATCCCAGTCTTCTTATTTCACACGGTATCGCATGGGAAGGATCCTGTTGTTTTGAAAGGAAGGGTTTCCAGTAACCTCCGACAGTTCAACTAGTCTGCTGTCTATGATCGTTTTTCTATCGATTTGGTATTATCTGTCTCCCCTTTCATGCAACTGATGTCGTGTTGTGTGTTAGAGCGCTCTTCGTAAGAATTATCTTTTGACACCAGTAGTTTTGGGATAGATCTACACCGAACTGGTCGCCACAAGTTAGATCTTCGCCGAATAATACAATTTCGGCTATAATGTAAATACTTATTATTTATTTTCGTTTATGAAAAAGGTGCACATTCGGTATTCGTATTAAAAATTATCCATGAGGTCTTCAAAGTTGACGTGTCCTAAGAACAGAAGAACGTCCACTATCGTTATCATACAGTGCACACAAAACGAACATTTGTAAATATATGTACAACAGATATGACCTACAAGTTAAGTTTACTTGTAAAACATTTTCTACAATAACATCAATAGCAATTGGTCGCTGTTTTCTGCTTTCCAGGCTATTTGTCGCGACTTCTCTTGGTGTTTGGTGTGGCGACGAGTTCGGTCTAATCCGGAATTTTGTTTGCCTGTACTAGACGTTTGCCAAAACCCTAAGTTGTGGTTAAGGAAACCCAGGGTCACCCTGATCGCTAATACTCTTTCATATACTTTATGACGGAATTAGATTCACGTTCTCTCTTTACATTCAAGCATTTAGGCAGTCTTAAAGATTTAAAAGTCCCCGTCCATGGGTTTTATACAGCTTTTAGGCAGTTTAATCGAGTAATCAAGTGTGCAGTTGGGAACTAGAGGTCGTGTAACCCCCGGCTGTAGAAGCTGTCCTTTTAAGGAACATACATGGATAAGTAAATATTCCATAACTAATTTCTGTCTTGGTTTTAACAAAAACCCTCGATAGGACATGCAGACGAGACAAGCTCGTTACACAAAGCGATTGTAGCTCCAAGTTGATCGTAAATCCTTAAGATCGAGATTTTAACGTGACAGGATGTGGTGAAATCTCGATCTTAAGGACTTATGATCAACTTAGCGCTATTATTATTTTATGGGACGAGTGTTTCTCTTCTGCATTTCTTAACGTGGGGTTTTATTAAATCCAAGACTGAATGGAATATTTACTTCTCGTATGAGCTACGATTGCTTTATGGAACGACCTGTAACTGTATACGATTGTTTTATGGAACGACCTGTAACTGTATACGATTGCTTTATGGAACGACCTGTAACTGTATACGATTGCTTTATGGAACGAACTGTAACTGTATACGATTGCTTTATGGAACGACCTGTAACTGTATACGATTGCTTTATGGAACGGGTCCCGACCTGTAACTCTGTATTAAACTAAGAAAACAGCCCGTTTAGATTCAATGAAAACATATCAGACACTAATATAGCTCCAAGTGAAAATATTTCTAAGTATCTCCTTCTATAATTCCTATACTCGCGATCGGAGATGCTGTGACTCGCTCCTTATTCATTTCCGTCTGTTATGTTCACATTTCCGTCAACTTACATGGCTATTACTATTAGACAGTCTATTGACACCAACTCAGGTCACCATATGCGCAAGAATCAGCCGTCTGGACACATACGATAGAGTCATAATAACTTAAGCGAAAAGAGCGAAAACAAAGATTATATAATATGTTCCGAAAGATATATAAGATTTCAAAAATTCCATTAAAATCTACTTTGACCTTTAGTGTACTCTTCCGTAGAATATTCGTTCACGGAAAAAGTGAGTATGAATGTTAAACACAGGTAATGTGTTCCGTTGAAAGTAAAACTATCGATGCAATTTGTCTTCATATTTTCTTAATTGCACTGCGAAAACCAAATGTGTAAACCCGTTCCAGCGTGTACTTAAGTAAAAGAAGCACGGCAGTTAAGCCTCTCGTTGGTCGTAGATCGAATCTTGCACTGGGTCAGTTGATTTGTATGGCCTGTCTGTGTTTTGACATTGTGGAATAGCTCGACAATATCCAAATAATTCTACAGAAAGAGCTAACATATTACCAGCTTAGAAATAAAAGTTACAGTTGTTATTAAAGTCGGAAAGCAGAGACAACCCGTTGATCTTTTGTGTTCTGACCGTCGAGGACCTTCTGGGACACTACAATTAAAGTGTTTGGTTGAAATGAGGACAATTTGAGACAAAACTGAAAGACAAATGATGCACCCTGGACAGTCTCTGAACTATACTGCGGGAACCAAGGCTCGAGGTTATAAACAAAATGTCATGGACCCAATCGCGGTCTCACTAAAATGCGCCCGTAAGCGCCCGCATGCGCCCGTAAGTGCCCGTAAGTATATAAAAGGCGCCCGTAAACTTTATTACTATTCTTGTTACTGAAAATAGTCTAAAATCCAAGTTACAAGTGGATACGATCCGAATT
>JAUELE010198717.1:0-13395 GCA_031471655.1 Diodora aspera
CGACAAATACCGATTATCTTAGACTCGGTTGATATTTTACATATTCAAAAACACTCGTTACGAATCCTCTATATACTGGATGGCAAATATCCAGCAGAGGATTAACTTCCATTCCGGCCTCTATTTAGACTCACATTTCGTCTCAGAAATAAGCTTACTCTACAAAATTATGTTCATAATATACTCATAGTAATAATGGTTGTCACCCCCAGATATATTAAAACATTTTTGAAGGATAGAAATATTCCATATACTTTATGTTCCAAAATACGTGATCCTAGGGGGTGACAACCATTATGACCATGAGTATATATCCAGACAACAATAAGCTCAGAAAAGGAGCCCAGATATAATCCTAATTTTGGGTCTAGAGCTGAGAATTCCTAGACTTGCTAAACAACTAGACTTGGGCAGGCTCCATTTGTTTTTGTATGCTCTAGGGTATGGGAGACAGACTAGCCCCTATAGGCTGGTTTGAGTAGGGCTCCGCCATGGTATCAGCCCCTCCCCCCTCGTTGAAAGGAATAAAGTTATATTAAGTTACGTTCAATAATGTATGTTGTAAAATTCCGGATATGAAAAATATTCGAAAAAATACTTAAATGTCATTCAAAATATTCACGTTTAGACTCAATTAAACCATTTTGTCTTCCTTTTTTCGCCCCAACCCTCTCGCCCAGGCCCTGGACTAACACTAAGTCTATGAAAACTTATTCATCCAAAAAAAATGCAGTTTTCATAATTTATTTTTTTTTTACTGAAAAGGATCCTTTTCTCCTCTGCTGTTTTCATGTGGAATCAAGGAACCTAGACTTGCTTTAATAAGAAACTAAATTTGCTTAAATCTTGAAAAAAAAGATATTTTTAAAAATTTGATTCCACAGTCATGGCGGCGCATTTAAAAACCTACTCAGCCTAAAGCTTAATCCGTCACTGCCGCCACTGCAAATATCGACATTTGATGCTCGTTCGCGGGAGGAAAGCTAAGATGGCGCCTCGTCTATTACACCAATCGGATGGCTTCTATTAAACGAGGCACCAATCGGATCACTTCTATTGTACGAGCCATTTGAGACAATAAGCGTATTGGTACCCTCGGAGGCGGTCCGGCGTCTCCTATTTTCGGCAAACCACAATTTATTTCCCCGCGGATGCATTAGCAGACTTTTGTACTTGTTTTATAAGATACAAGGTGTACAGACTAGTCGATGGACAACAGTTTATAATTGTTTGTTCTTTCTCTCTTCAGACCTTACACAACCTCTCCCCGACAGGCGTGACAGCTCAAAAGCTACACTAAATCACCCCTGTCCCAATTGACCACCCTATTGGGAATTCGAGCTCTGTCCTCTGGTGAGAATAGAGCGCACATCAGAGTTACGGCCCTTATCAAACAATCAATCAGAATGCTCATTACTTTCCACCTTCTTGTTCACATGACTGGGTACTGTCTTTTAGGTGCAGCGCACAGTACTAGTTGTTATTTTTAGTCTCCTAAAGTAAGCGGAAAGAAACGGATTATTTTCTGAATGAGGTTTAAAACGACGGCCCTGATTGGGCAATGAAAATCGCGTGCCTCCAATCAGAGAGCAAAGCTTGAATTCACAATAGGGTGGCCAATTGGGACAGGGGTGATTTAGCATAGCTTGTCAGCTGTCACACCTGTCGGCAAGAGGTTGGATCTTACATGACTATAGTTAGAAATTAGATCTGGATATATTTCAACAGACTCTAACAATAGTGGGGCTTGTAACTCGAAACGATCGTTAAGCAGCTCTTAATTATTAACAACGATCGTTAAGCATGTGTAAAAACATAATTTAACGACTGTGTTTAAGTGTTGTTGCATAAACCAACTTTAAGAGGATCTTTATGTGATCTTTAACAGCGAACAACGAGTACCTGAACAACAACAAGCAGGTAATATGTATAATATTCCATGACAGAACTAACTCCCTTGGTGCATTCAATGATGAGGAATTATTTTAATTTAAGATCTGGTCACCTTTGCTTCACCTCTACCACAGTTCTCACTACTGATGCCTGACAGGTGCGAACCAAGGCATTGATATGTTTTGAGTGGAGAAAAGTGACGTCACTAGGACTGAAGTCACCCATCCTCCGCCTCCTAGAATGCCTTAATTTTGGTAATTTAAATAATTTAAAGGTGCAGTTTTAAGAGAAACTTGTGGATTTCCCTCCAAAATATACTGACGTGCAAAAGAAACGATACCAAGATTTTAGAGAGACTAATGAATAAATTCAAACACACGTTGGATATGCACGAAATATCCCTTCAAGGTTATGAAGTTTTATCAATGACATGATGTCACTCAAATTTCACTCACTGAAATCCAAGAATCTTTTTGATCAACCATGGCATAAAGACGTAGGGGGAAATAACTCAAAAATCATTTGGTGTCGTTTCTTTTGTATGCCAGTATAAAATTCCGGCTCCATAAGCTTATTTTTGGTTTTAATATAAATGCACAAAGAAGGGGTGGACGTTATTGGTCATTAACGTGGAACAAGGTCTAACCTATCCAACACTACACATTTATTAACTCAGCTGGTTTCAACACAACTTCAATACAAGGTGGTAGTGGCAGGGGGGGGGGGTGTATTTTAAATACAATAATAGACCTCCAGATGTAAAAAATATTGATAAAATATTGAAACTTGGTACCTTGCATCTTATAAATATACGTACACTGGTGTGGGATTGCATTTAAACCCAGTGCCCCAAGAAGTGGTCGTCATTTTTAAAAGTTTTCAAATAAGTGTAATGGTCAGACAGTCAACAGACTAGTAACCACTGCAAATGGCATTCATGAGGGACCATTTGATAGGCTATGTTGGAATTTCACACAGGGCTAATAACAGCAGTGTCCCAATACACACCATTATGTAATACCAATACACAATACACATTCAATAAACAGAGACTGATTAAAGGGCCTTTGTGACTTGACAAACCCAGTGACATTAGGTATCATCATACAAAACTTTAAAAAAAAAATGGAAATTGTCAGAAATACTTTGAAATTTGATTTGATATTCCCTTACAAAAGGAAAAGAATGTCTGAAAGGACTCGTGTATTAATAGTGGTAATGCATCTTCATGACATTAAATTTAGCAATTACTGTTACTTGTGAAGCGTACTTATGTATGTGCCAGTTGAGTTCAGTTTCCAGTGGAAACTCTAGTTTCGAATTGCAAGCACGGCACACACACATAGATGAGATGAATGATTATGATAATGATGCCATGGTTATCCTTTTTTTTCAGAGTGGGACTTCGTGACTGGTACATGCTCCCGCTTGCTTTCAGTTATTATTATTATATATATATATACATTCAAAAGCTTTCATTTGTCAAAAGATATATGTGCCAATCTCGAATGTGTTGAATACTAGTAAATATAAGATGCAATGAAAGAAACCTTTGGTAGACAGATGTTTACATTGCAGGTCTCGTAACTGGGAAATCCTTGGCAGTGAAGCCTCAGAAAATTGTTGCAGGACATGAACCTGATAAGACAAATGAGTTGTTGCAGGTTCTTGCTGAAGCAATCAACATGAAGGCGAGTTCTTTCTTTTCAACAAATTCTGCAATATTTATCAATCAAGCATTTATAAAATAACAATCATGGAGTAAAATGTAAACCTGGCTTCTTTTCTCATTTGTAAACAATAATATTTCTGGGAGCAAAGCAAAACAGTCATGACAGTTATTGAGTACTGAAATTGATGTGAATCAATTGCAGGGCTCGAAAATTACACTTGTCTGCTCGTCATTTACGAGTGGTAACCGACAACCAACGCCTAAAATATTGTCAATACTCACCCGACAAAAATGGTGCAGCAAATACTTTCTAAAACAAAATTTACCTCTAACTTTATATGTGTGTCGCCCAAAGTTTACTTTCGTAACTTTTATTCCATGTATTGTCCCGGAAACGCGAGTGAATTAAATGCTGCCTACATCAACCCTAAACTATAACCTTGGCGCATCCGTTGTCATATTTTTAAGACCAGTTTAGCAAAGGGAGATAATAACAGCTGTTATCTTTGATGTAAGTGACCTGTCAAATGACGATTTTATGTGCGAAAATTGAACATAGAAATGAGCAATATTCAAAACTTTTTGAGTGGATTGGGGATAGGGGGGCAAAAAAAAAGAAGACATGATAAATACTAGAACGAGTACAAAATTTTGTAGGACGAGTGAACAATCTGGATTTTTGGATAATTTTTGAGCCCTGAATTGGTAGTCACTTTGACTTGTTGTGGGGTGCAGGATGGTGCAGTGGTTGGTACATTGGTCCAGCAATCTGTCAACCTTGGTGGGTGTGATTCGAGTCCCGCCTGACCAACTCTCTTTTAGCCTGAAGAGACAGGAGCCCCAACACCGATGTGATGTTGGCGAGTCCGTGGTGATGTGGCTGAAAGATTGCTATAAAAAACATGTAGATCCCAAAATCACTCGTTCACTTGTTGCATGTGTTGAAAAGCTTTTTTCCCTTGCAGGTTGATAATGACGAGTATGTGAAAAAATTAAATGGCAAAGGTAAGGGAAGCAGTGATGAAAAGAAAGACAGAGAAAAAGAAGCAAGATCGAGAAGTGGTGACAGAAGAAAAAGAGACTCAGAGGTTAATATCATCGTCATCATCATCTTCAGTATTATTATTATAAATGTTATTATTTAGTATCCCCTGGCACTATGGACAGTGATTTATAAATGATGTCTATTTACTGTAGTGTATCACCCTCAAACTGGCAACACAAGAGTTCTGAAGGTAAAAGGGTCAAATTTTGTACAGTGCTTCACAACTAGAGTGCCACTACTGAGTTTGAACATCAGAATTATTTTCCAGAGTTATGGCCCTTGGTCTTCAAAAAATGAACTGAAATTAAAAAACAGGGTAAAACATTTTTTAAATCTGATGGTAGGATTTTCAAACTTTTCACAGTAGTGTAAATCCACAATGCTGTAGGACTGCAACGGTTCACCGCGGTGCACCGAGAACCGCTATACTTTCCCCTGAATCGCGATTCGGTTCACGTCGACGACGTTTCGGTTCGGTTCAAATGTATTTAGCGGCAAGTAGAACCTTTATTAACAATTATGTCTTTAGTTTGGTCAGGGTATTTGACTCCGTATCTGTGCTATTTTTACTTGGGTCAAGGAATTTGACCAATGACTTTTGTGATATTTTTAAAACTTGGTCCGCATATGACATCAGATTGTCATTTTCATTTCTGTTGCACTGGTTGATTTATGACTACTGTGATCAGTATTTATCAATAAAAATATATATTTTATTTATTCTTCCCTCTTGTTCTGTATCGTATCGAAATGAATCGAACCATGAGGTTGATACCGTGATTCGAATCGAAGAGTTAGTGTATCGTTGCAGCCCTACAATGCTTTATTCGATAACATCAGAATCATCAGCATATTATTTCAGAGTTATGGTCCTTGATTTGTAAACTGAAAGTGTAGTGACTATACATATGCTTGTGTGTTTGTGTCTGATGTCACACAATGAAAACACTCCATTTTGTGCAGGAGAAAAGGGAAAAGGGTCGTGAAGAGAGAGACAAAAGCAGAGATGAAAAACAGAGGGGCAGAGATGGAGAGAAGAGTAAAGATAGGGAAAAGAGTAGAGATAGGAAGAAAGATGCGGACAGAAGAGACAAAACCCCTGATCGAGAAAGAGATAGAGACAAAGATGCAGAAAGAATAAGAGACAAAGAACAGCGGCGGAGAAAGGTATTTCAACTTTATTGTTTGCTTTTAGTACCAGGAGCGTGTGTTGCAATTGGTTTTCATTAATTTTGGTCAACACCTTTAGATGCTTTTGTCAGAGTGAAGCTAAGATTGACGTCTCTTCCATGTTAAAACAGAACTCGCTCTTGAAAGATCAAACAAAAGCTGAAATTTGTGCATTAAATATTTTACCAGAAATATTGCTGTCTTAAATTCATCCAAAGAACATTAGCATTGAAACTTTGTTTGTCGAGGGGCACAGATTGGGCAGTGGTTAGTGCGTTAGCCCAGCAATCTGTCAGCCTTGGTGGTTGTGGTTCGAGTCCCTCAGGGCACCTCTCTTTCAGAGAGACAGCAGCCCTGACACCGACTTGATGTTGGCGAGACTGTGGTGATGTGGCTGAAAGTTTGCCGAAAACCACAAAAGCCCAGATCACTCACTCACTTTGTTTATCTTCATGTAATGTGATGGGATATAGCGATGAACAGATCCATCACCTTTTGTCATTTCAGGTGTTCCCAAATTTTTCATTTTCCTGTTTTGGGGGAAAATACTTTGATTTTGACTGAAAAGTTAATGAAACCAGCATGTAATCTTCATGCTGCCACTGTGTATTTATTGAGAAAGTGTGTGTCTGTGTGTGAGTAAGAGGGGTTAAGGAGAGTGACAAGTGAGAAATATAAATATCCTCATGCTTGACGTCAGAGCCATATTAAATGAGGTGTGTTATCAATCCTGTGTTGTCTCTTTCTTGATGCGCCTCTTGCACGCCACATTGCACTATGGCTGAAATATTGCCTTCTGCAATGTAAAGATCCATTTCAACTCAACTCTTGGTATGCATCATGGGCATTACTTTTTGTAATGATCAAATGAGTAACGTTCAACATAAAACGGTTGAATTTACAGTGTTTTATTTTTAAACTTCTATTATCCCTTGGGGCGCGGGTTGGTGCAGTGGTTAGCGTGTTGGCCCAGCAAGCTGCCACCTTGGCAGTTGTGGTTCAAGTCCTGCCCGGGCACCTCTCTTTCAGCCCGGAGAGACAGGAGTTCCGACACCGATGTGATGTTGGCTAGTCTGTGGCGAAGTGGCTGAAGGTTAAAACCACAAATCACTCACTCTATTATCCTTTGATCTGAATGTCTCCTTTAATGAGAGATAGGTAACAGACTGATGATCAAGACCATGTTAAATGTTAATTAGACACCATCTTTGCATAAGACGAGTGGAGCTAATCTTGAGAGCCAGTCAGACAAAGAATCTCCAGATGAAAAGAAACGAGATGTTAGAAAATCTAAATCCAATAAGAAGAGCATTTCGAGCAGAAAGTTAGAATCTCCATCCAGTGATGAGAAGAAAGCAGATGATGCGAAACTTAACATTAACTCAAGATCTCGGGCTGATCGTCCACGGGGAGCTCGAAGGCGTTCAGAAAGAAACAAGCATGTAGTGAGAGCAGGAGACGAGAGTTCGGAAGATGATTCCAGCAGTGATGTTAAGATAAGGCAGGATGTAGTGGACCAGAAACGGAAAATGGGAACTAAAAGTCGTCTTGGCGTCAGAACTGAAGAAAGTAAAACCAAACATAGTGAAGCTAAATATGAGCAGTACAGGGAGAGAGAAAGCCAAGGCATGGACACGGCTGCAGATGGACAAATATCTTCTGACAGGAAAACAGCATCTCCATCTCCTATAACAAACCCTGAAAAATCATCTAGGTCAAGACGGAAATCCACTGATTCTAAGACTGGCAAAGTAGAAGCAAAGACACCAAAAGATGGAAAATCTCAGCGTCACTCGTCTCCAGGAACACCTGAGCGTAGACGTAAAAGTAGCTTCACGGTGATGCCCCATTTGATGGATAAATTACAGGTCATACCATAATGTGTTCAGGATTCTTAGTTTGGAGTCTGTTTTAGAGTTTCTCAGTTGTCTGAACATGACATTTTGCATTGTTTTGCATTGTTTTATTCCTGAGCATCAAATCTGCTTGTTTATATATTTGTTTTTATTGCAGATGCTGTTTGCTTTGATTCATTGTTAGAGTTTCTTTCAGGTTGTTTGTTGTTACCATTGATCTTTAATTTTTAAAATAAATGAATTCTGAATTGATTGAAATTTAGTACATCATTAAGATTGTATCCAGCCTTACGACAGTTCTGACAGGACTGAATAAAGGCAAAATGAAAAATGAAATTGTAGCTTTAAAAAATAGAAATTAATTGTCACTTTCCTCAAGAATAGTTTCACACTTGTAGAATTTGTATTTTCGCTGTATAAACTATGAAGTATTGTATTTTTTTTCTCGCAGATAGTCTATAAAGTTGCATCATGTTAAGAGCATGTTTTTTCTAATCTTTGAGTTCTGTATGACAAAGGCTTTTTTCCGAGATTTTTACTCTCACTCACACAGATTTAGGCAATAAACAAAAGGGATTCCCTATGATGACTTGTAGCTATAAATAGATCTTGCATCGACATGCACATTCTGGTGATGTCACAACATGGTTCCAGGCCACCATTGCCAATTCGCTACATTGTAGAAGTGTGACATAGTGAATGCGCAGTTGTGGCCCAGAACCAGGCAGATGTCACCAAAAGTGGGTTTGTTTAAAGCGGCGTCAAAGTTTTAGATGCCATTGTTATATTTGCAAAAGAATTTTGTTATACACTGCCGGGCAAAAGAAACGATGCCAAATGATTTCAGTTATTTTCCCTCACGTCTTTCTGTCATAGCTGACCAAAAGGATGCTAGGATTTCAACGAGTGTAATGTGACTGACATCATGTCATTGATAAAACTTCCTAATCTTGAAGGGATATCTCTTGCATATCCAACGCAATTGTCAATTTATTCAGTAGTCTCTCAAAATCTTGGTATCGTTTCTTTTGCCCGGCAGTATAGATAGAGCAATTTGAACATATTTATGACTTTTGTTTGCTGTTTTAGATGCAACTTTGATTATGTCCCTTCAATGTGTGTCTGTTTATGGTTTCAGCGAGATGATGCAGGAAAAGAAAATGAATCTCCATCCAGAGATAGGATGGTCAATGGTGAAGAAACCAACAAGGTGGGGAGTTTTCTTTGCTGATACGGAAATATGAAACCTTGAATATTGAGCTCTTAAATGTCCATATTTGTTCACAAATCAGCAGATATACCTTGTAATGATAGACAATACATCGTTTATTCTTAATTTGGCTAAGATCAAATTTCTCCTTTCTGTTACCATAGAAATGAATATGTTAATTTCTTTCCTGAATTTTCCATGGAAGGAGGGTGGGTGGGTTGTGGGGGCAAATGAGACATCTGATTTGATGAGTGAAACTACTTTCAAGTTTTACTTGTTATTGTGAGATGGGAGAATGTGTTGACACTCCATAAAGATGTGAAATAAATTGTCGACAGTAATGTGATGCCTAGAGTTGTGAGTTTAAGAGATAGATTTGGACTGGTATTGTTTGACTTAGTCTGCATCCTAAGAGTATTGTTTGTTATACCAATAGGAACCGCCAGCACGCCTTCAGCGACCTACATCAGCAAAAGGATCTCGCAGACGACGAGAAGGTGAGTTTCACTTTTGACAACTCACTTTTCAATAAGCCAGAGCTTTATGTTGAGACTGCACCAAGTGATCACGGAATGATTTCATTCACTTGGTTGGTGTAGAAATCAGGCAGTGTTACTGTGCCTAGCTGTTGGACACTAGTGTGGCAGGCAGGCAGCTTTTCTGGCTTTTCTCGGCATAGTCATCCTAGTAAAAGAGCCTGCTTTTTGATTTCAATTTTATTATCTAGCTCAACTAGTCGCCTTATATGTGGGCGTGGTGATCTTTCTTTCATCCTCAGGGCTCAAGTTGAATTCAAATAGTCGACCATCTAGCAGATCTGGTGCAAAATCGACCTCGTCATTCAGACGCTCCAATCAAAGATTATTTGCTGCACTTTAAAACACTGTACACCATTTCTTTCTAAAATTACAAACATTAGCTGGAGGACTGTCACATACTAATGATATTTTCTGATTATTTTTTGTGTGCACTCACAAATTGTCATTGATACTTGAATTGGAGAAAGGATTGTAGCATAGTTATCAATTTAAAAGAATTGTGAGAAAACAAACATGCACAAAATTAAGGATATTTTATGTTTGTTATGTTTCACAGTTTCCATATTTTTAAAAACAATTATGTTCTTGGAATGAATTCATAAACAGATAATTATGTTTGTGAGGTCTTTTCTAGTGATGTTTGAAATAGATCAGTGCTCACTTATCTTTGTTTAGATACTGTTAGAATTTGGTGCAGCAGCTACTACTAAATATTATTATAATAAGGGTACGTATAATTTATAGACTGCAGATTAGGCCTCCACAGTCCACAGAAAGGAAATGCCCTTAGCACATGACAAGTAAACGCAGTTGAATAATATCTCATCTTTGATACAAGGTCTGGAGTTTAAATGGCATATCTTCCAAACAAATATGTTTGAGTCTGGATTTGAAAATGGCAAGTGATGGTGCTGAGCTAAGTTCAGACAGCAGCAAGTTCCAAAGAGAAGTAGCATAAACTGTAAATGACTTTGATCCAAAGGATTCAAGACTGTAACTTGGAACTGTTACACAGGATTTTTCACGGGATCTGTGACACCTTGTTGGCATGTAGGGCTTGGCTATTGGCACCATTGATGTTCTGACACAGAATTTAGGTCGAGTTTCCCTTGCAGACAATTACCGGGTACATTACTTCACACTTTTCTAAAGTTTGCCACATCCTTAATGAATGACTGATGGTAAATTTTAACGATTTGCTTCATTTTAAACCCAAAAAAATCTTGCCCTGATAGCAAGAACTATTGCTTGAGGTAAAATTTGTGTGAAGAAGAAATTCTGATAAGTTTGCTAAATTTCATGATAACTTTAGATTCTGTTTGACAAAAGGTGTTTCCTTGCTTCAATTCAGTGGTTAGTTCTTTGAGCTTTTGACCTGACACTTCTGAGAAGTTTTTGAAATGACATCTGTGCACATTTGCATTATTCTGTAGGTGCAGTAAGAGGATTGTCTGCCCAAAGGTGCTGATACTGGAATTGTATTCACGCAACTTGCAGATCAATCAGAATTTATAATTAACAACTTTTAGGATCAAATTGTAATCAAAATGCAGGCTAGTATATCAGTGAAAAACTTACTTCATAATCACTACTGTTGTTTTTGTTTGAACAAATTAAAGAAAAGAGAAGCAATACTTCATTTTGATCTTTATTTTCTTTTTGGATCGTGACCTGGGTTTGGTAGATAAATCATTGCAAACATTGATATGCTTATAAAATATAGAGCTTACAGTTCTGACACAGAAATCAGTGATTAGATATAACTGCATGGTTAGACGAGTGTGCATTACATTCACCAGTGTGTTTCAACAAACTAGTGGAGTTGTCTCCTACCCGCACTAACATGGGCATGTTTGATTATTTTGCTTATCATGCAGGCCGCCCCACTGCGGACAGTGATGAAGGTATGTCCTACATATCTAGCTTACGTCTCTTCATAATATATGTCAGTAGTATAGATGGTATCTAGTTTAGACACACTCTCCTACTAACTCTCGATGTTGTATCTCACATGTCTCACTCGTGTCACACTCTCATAGTATTTAGTCTGTCTTTCTGTGCTCATTTCAAAAGCTGATGCAGTCCGAAGAGGTATGTATATTTAGTTGGTTATAATTGTGGCCTTTACAGGTTTATTTTTATGCCTTGTTCAGTAACTACATGCTGATGTTAATTTTGTATTAAAAACAAAATCAATATACGGTGAAATCCGGATAAGTAAAATTGCAAGGGACCATGGATTTTTTTTCACTTATCCGATATTTTACATTGGGAAGCACTCAAGTTTTTACGAACAATTGCAAAACAAACAAATGCAATGAAACCCCTGTAGGCTGGGTATTGTGATGAATCAGTTGATGCTAATTGGGATGATCACTTGTGTATTTTAGTTATCCGATCGCATTTACTCGCTTAATTGATTGAAGGGACCTTGAAAATCATTTCAGTTATCCGGATTTTTTACTTAACCGATTTTACGTATCCGGATTTCACTGTACACTAAGTTCTTCAGCTGAAGCATGTCATGTCAAGGGTGCCAGTATTTGTTCGCTCTATCTGACAGAAAGGTCTCTGGTAATGATTACAAAAGTATGTAGTACTTACTTAACATGACAAGAGACTGGTATTTGTTCGCTTCAATGATGGAGATCCTATCATCTTGCAAAAAGTCCCTGCTAATGATTGCAAACTGAACATGATGATTAACATGAAATTCTGGACAGATTTATTCAATATAAAATACTAGTTTGGTTCTTAATAAGGTTTTCTGTATGTTTGGGACAGTAATACGGTGGTGGGAGTTATGCAGTTCTTTTGCATGATGTTGCATGCAGCCCCAATTTAACATTTTGTATTCAAAGTGAAAGTTTATCTTTTATATTATTCTGCTCATTACGGTGTTTTTAGGTCTCCTGTTTTACTTGCATCATAAACCTCTGTCATCCCTCTTCAATATTTATTCATATGCACCTATAGCCTCATTTTCGGAGTATATAGGCACATGTGCATACTGGTAAATATTGAGAGTTGTCCATGTAGGTATAATCGTGGATTGTAATTTTCTTCTTTATTTACCGTGAAAGCATACTGTCTGCAGAACCAAGTGTAAAACATTGAGTGTTTTGGAGGTTTTTTTTGCAGATATTTTTTTTTCTTTTTTTTTTTTAACTTGATTAACAAACTGGTTAGCATTATTGGTCCTATTATATGTTTTAAAGTTGGATTCCAAACGTAGCAAAGATGATTTAGTAATATGGGTAGTTTTGTTCTGCTGGCTTAAAGATTAATTACAAATCTTGTATGCATGGTTCTCTGAATAAAACCGCTCTTAGAAAGCGTGCTTGTTTCGGAATAAAGTTACCACCATAGTAATACATTTATTGCTTTTGAATTACTTCAGGACCACAGCCACCAAGACGAGGCGTGCATGGTACAGTCCTACTGTTTTCGCTAGTCATATAACAGTAGTCATTCAGTCTTCGATTAATTAATAAACAAGCGCTTTGTAATCATGACAGATTATATTTGCGTAACAAAATCAACCAATACTCCTTTTATGCTATATTATCCATCATCAGTCATTAGATTTGGATCATGCATGATGTTTATATGTAGATGGCCTCTGAAGAAGCTGAAACTGGGTTGTAGCAGAGTTTGTTAAACTTTCTGCAGTATCTCTTGAAGCTAGTTATAGATTTATTACCTAGTCATAGTAATAGTATGAAGTAGTTTGAAGAATGTCTTTATTGAAGATAATCCTAATGTTATTTCACAAAAATTCTGAAAATATTGTTTCAATTCTACACGCAAACTTTAAAGCTGCAGCTCAAAGTTTAGTAACTTTTTATGTCTTAAGTAAAACATTGTTTTGTGTGACTTTTTGCCAGGCAAACAAATGGATCATCTGTATCTGCATCTCTCAGTCTTATATTGAAAACCCTGTGGGGCTTCCGGGGAGTGACATGGTGTCACTTAGATAGAATAGGGCCTCAGTAACCCAATGCTTGTCG
>JAUELE010198822.1:0-13393 GCA_031471655.1 Diodora aspera
TTCCCCGACGGGGGTTGGTGGGGAGGGGGCTGAGATCTCCGACAGGGGTCTGAAATCCACGACAGGGGGGCTAAAGACGATCATTTACTAAGTCAAACACACACATTTTCAAATAACGCACTAAAGGTTGTGGAGCTAAGATTTCCCGACCGAGCGGCTGCATCCCCCCTCGCCACCCGCTAGCGCCCTCCTTCATAATTTAGTTCACCTTTCAGATGAGAGTCTGTTTCTTTTCATCTTCGAAATTCAGGGTGTAATTGTGACTTGGCCAAAACCTTCGTCAAAAACCCTGGATTAATTGCTATAAACAAAAGGGGTCTATTGTTAAATATAGACAATCGATAACACGTCACATAATTGAAGTTGGATACGTGCTTTCGAAAGCGAAATAGGTCTGGTGAAATAAATAGCATAAACTGTAAATCATACATTGTAAACGTGTGTGCCCCATGAAGTAACGCCTCCCCCCCCCCCCACACACACACAGCCCACCCCTCCACCAGATCCAGATCTGCAAGACCTAGCTGCACAAGGAAGCAAGTGAAGTCATTCATGGGTGCAGTGCTATATATAGAGTTTAGAGTTACTAGGTCAGTTGCGCAGACAGACAGACAGTCAAGCACAGTCTGTCATTTAGATCCTGAGATTTTATTACAATAGAGCCGCAGTCTAGATATGTTTCCCAGTCTCGATAGCTGCCAACGCTGGCGTGAAAAGATTTTGTGGGATCCTATGTATCTTATTACAAATATATATAATTTTAATTTCATTTAAAAAAATGAGAAATACTAATCATACGTCAGAGTCACCGGGGCTTAACGATCCAGTGTGGGGTCATGGGTATGGAGTGTCATCCAGCGGTGTTGTTAGCTGAAAGACATTTACATATCCGCCAGTAAAACCATTTTTTAAACCATGGTTATTGGAGCATACCCTCTTCCTACACACTGTCTACCCGCCTGTTCAAGTTAGGCTGGGGCATGTGGCATGTGGAGCGGTGACTGTCGTGGTATGGAGTCATGAGAATGGAGCAGTCGTTCACGTATCTTTATAACGGCGTATCGGAAAATACCGAAACAGGTCAGAACATCTACATGCATTGAATGCTATAATATGTTTACATGCATCTTTTAAAATAAGAAATGGTTGCCGAAAAGTTACCATAAACACTATTTTGTGTATGATTTTTTTTTTTATAAAGTTTGAAGAGTTTCACGTGGTCAAATTTAATGTTTTTAACTCAACTGGTTTTGAGTTATTAGTATAAGTGAAAAGTCCGGCGTCCGTCCGACCGTCCGTACGTAAACAGTTCGATGTCACATCTCTAGCAGTCACATATATTGATGAAACTTAATTAAACATAGTATGCAGCATCTTTGTAACATATAAGCTAGCTTGGTATTGCATTTGAGCCCCAAAAGTGGGCGTGGCAGGGTGCCAAATGGAAAACATCAAGTTTGGTCAGTTTGAAGGTTTCTAAGACAGTTATGAAGCTGAAATTTGGTTTATAGAGAGTATAGCATATGTCTGTTAACATATCAGACGGGTTTTGACAAATTAAGAAAAATGGCCTTGCCTTAACTTTTGACATGACTGTACTCATAGAACCCAAGTGGAACGACGTCACACCTTTAGCAGTCACAAATATTGATCAAATTCAATAAAACTTGGTATACAGCATATTTGTAACATAAGCGGGTTTGGTATTGCATGTGAGCCCTGTACCCCCAAAGGTGGGCTTGACAGGGAGCCATATTGAAAAATTAAGTTTCGTATGCTGAAACTTGGTTTGTGGACAGTATACTGTATGCCTGTTAACATTTAAGAAGGGTTGTGACTAATTTTGAAAAATGATCTTTGACATGAAGGCACCCCTCGCACCCTGTTGGAGCCATGTTAACAAAATCTCAATTTTGGTCAACTGGGAATGACATCATACCACTAATTAGTTTTATATTCATATTTCCAAACTTGTAAAACTTGCATCTTTATGGTCAGACAGTTAGTCAACAGACCAGCAACCACTGCAAATGGCATTCATGAGGGACCATTTGATAGGCTATGTTGGGATTTCACAGAGTGCTTAACAGCTGTGTCTCATTAATCACAAATGATGTAATACCAATACACATTCAATAAACAGACTGATTAAAGGGCCTTTGTGACTTGACATATCCAGTGACATTATAATATAGGTATCATCATACAAAATTTAAAAAAACAAATTGAAATTGTCAGAAATACTTTGAAATTTGATTTGATATTCCCTTACAAAATTTAAAGAATGTCCGAACGGACTCATGTAAATAGTGGTAAAGCATCTTCATGACATGAAGCAACTATTGCGTCTTGTGAAGAGTTTAAGTACTTGTTTTGTATGTACCAGTTGAGTTCAGTTTACAGTGGAAAATGTAGTTTGAAAAAAACATCAACACGGAGTTTGAACATGTATTCAACTTCACCACGTACTGAAGTACTGATTTTTTAAAGGGTTCGAATCCAACATGGTATTTAACCCAAACAGAAGCAGAATAGCTACGTTTCGTGAAAGTGCAGTGTTCTGAGATGGTTAGCATATGATTTCTAACTCGGTGGGATTCAAACCCACAACCGTGATATCTTGCCGACCACAACACCACAGCGCTAACACGACACTGCACAACTAATGCAATCACTTCTGGTGAGATTTGGAATATTTCGAGGTGCTTATTGGGTCAGAAAATGTCGAGAGCGATGTGAAATATTGTGGAGAAGTGAGTTCATGATGCGTCAAGTCTATGTTAGGGAGCGACCATTTGATTTTTATGGGGGGAGGGACTGGAACATTTTTCTAATGCAAACTATTTTTTTATGCTATGGCGTGAGACAATCTATTTTTTTCTTAGATCATTGCCGACAAATTATTTATTTTGTTAGAAATATTATGTAATTACGGATAAATACATTAGGCAAGGAGGAGCGGTTAGTTGCGGATCCAGAATGTTGTGAATGCGGGTGCTGGAACCTTAATCGTAACGAATGGAGTGAGCTAGGTGCGTTCGGGAGTATCCTGCCCAGAAAAGTGTTTAATTTAAAAGCTCTAAGACGTATTCTCCTACCCTTATTTGGATCAAAATGAACTTGCAACTAGTCCAAATAAGGCACTATAATTACAAAAACGACGGAAGCAATTGCAGAGGAGCAACTATCCAAGGACATCAGGTGAGGATCCAGGAGCCGCCTAGGCCCCGGAAGCTTTAAGGGTCCGTGATCGTTTGAGACGCGTTTTGAGCGATTTCTAGTGAAGAAATTGAAGGGGCGGATGTCAGCCCTTACCTCAAGGAGTGAGGGAACTAGAGCCCCCCCTCCCTCCCCTCCTTACGCTTCCACTACTGTGACAAAACTCCACCAATTCTGCAGTGCTGAAGTCCAGATGTGAATTAAAAGTTGTGGGGGAGTCCAAGGGCATTCTCCTACAGAATTATTTTTAATTCATAAAAACTCTGAGACGTATATTCCTGCTTTGGTTGGGTCAAATGAACTTTGTAAGTGGTAAATAATGGCCAATAATTGGCAGTCTTCAGTGAACTTTTAAAATGGGGGTCTGAATGTCCCTGGATGCGCCACTGGGGTTGAAGATGAATGGGAAAATTTCATAATACATTTCATAATTATAAAATGAAAAATGTTATTTTATGTAGTTTTTATCTGTGCAATCTATTTATTTTTTCTCTTGACTCGTGCAAACTATTTATTTTCTCCAAAATCGCATGCAAACTATTTATTTTTAAAATCTTCCAGCCCAGCCCATACAAATCAAATGGTCGCTCCCTAACAATCGTTTCACTCGAGAAATTCCATTAACAAAGTTTTATTCAAACATCTAGCAGTCCATTCATTTCTACAGCTGTATTAATCTTTCTTTTTTTATAATCATACTTGGAATAACTGTAGAAGTAGTATTGGTTGCATATTTTATAATTTATGTGAAATACTGCACCAGAGCACATAGATTAACAGACTTATACACATTTAAGTCAGTTGTAGATTCAACCACATCAGGGGGGGGGGGAATAATGTTAGGGTTAGGGTTGTTTTTTTCACTTTTCTGTCATAGACCATGATCCTTATCAAACTTCTCAGCATTAACGTTCAGTGACAAGATTCATTTGCAACCACAACTTTCCCCTTCAGTATCATTTCTGGAGAAGGGATTGAATTGTATGTTTTCTACCTAGCTATTGTGATATCAATCACACACTGGGCCACAATTGTGACAAATCTTCTACTGATAATCTGTATACCACTCGATCTTTTCAAAATCCAAAGTTGGCTAACCACACACAAAAAGGTATCTGTAATTTGTACTGTACCTGCTCAGGGTTAATCATAAGTTGAACTGTGACTAAACAATGTCGCCCGACTAAATTGAGATTTTTAACTCCATACCTGTGCAATCTGAGAGACTATCCTAATATACAGGTGTTTCAATTTTCCTTAAGGAACTGGTGTTGAAAATCTGCGATATTTCTAGTGACTTACTCAAATTTACGGCAATGTGCTCCCGCATGCAAACAGATTCTGCTGCTCCTCTACCTTCTCTCACACTGTGTCTGCAGAAATAGTCCAACATGCTCACCACATCCTGGACCCCTCGGACAACACTAATGTTCTCAGATAAAGGACATACTTGAAGCAAACAGGACTAACTGCGTCTCATGAGACTGGCGCCGCGGTAATGACAATTTAATGAGTGATTTGTGTTATTACATGGTTTTCGGCAGTCTTTCAGTCATATCACCACGGTCTCATCAACATCATGTCCGTTTCAGGGCTCCTGCAGTGTGTGCAGTTGGGTTGTCAGGGATATTGCAAAGGGCCAACAGCTTGAGAAAGGCTAGGTGCGACGACTGCTCTGGAGCGATATGAATCATGAATGGTGACACGTCACATATCATTGATGATACATATGGCTGTTGAGGGTCCATACAATCTCCAACCGAACTGAATCAAACCTGGCAAGCTAGTTCCTTGTTGTTCGAGTTCTCATAGCATAGACCAGACTCAAAAGTCATTCATGTATTCATTGACCCCGGGTCATCAGCGCGAAAACGAGGCTTAGCTAGGCAAACATCAGCTACCACGCCGTGTTAACATGGCTGGCCGAACCAACGATAGCGAAACGGGACGAATATGTCTGTTCCGCAATGCAATGGAAATGCCTGAGTTCATACATGTACCAGACAGTTTTCATCATTTTCTTTCTCCAAAGAAATAATTAGAAGAATTGTAGCCATGATGAAGGGTAATTCTTTCAGGCCTACAGCTAGCCTGCACATCTATGTGCATTTTGTTTGCATCGTTTTCACTCGATATCATGCATACACTGTCAATGAATGTACTAACAGAATATTGTTTTCAATATACACCACTTAAGCTTTGTGCTTTAAATTGATTGAATTAATTCACCTTTCTGTATGCTGAAGCTTGAATGTGAAATACTTGTTTACAAAACGTAATTGTCCACGTCGGCCCCAGCGTAAAGAAACGTCAACTGCGGCAAGTAGATCTAGAGCATTTCCCACAATGGACGGTCTGGGTTTGCAAGCACACGTTCTGGTGCATCCGTCCGACAGTTATCAAAATATCAGCTTAAAATAGTCAAAATATTCCTCCAAGCCATTTTTAAATTCGAATGCAACACATTTTAGACACTTCTTTGAGAAGATTAACAATTAATTTCCACGTGACCTACATTCCGATGTGCACAGCGCAGACGTGGTAGAAGACAACTTTCTTCGGTGATTTTGTTCGACGAGTTGCACTGATTTCGTGCATTTTCATTAATTATTATCGATCCTTATTAACAACAGCATTTGTATTACTCTGCAAATACATGTACATATCTTACTTCGACATTGTGTAATTTTTCTCCTGGTCTTTGTAGATTTCGTTTGACTGGCCATGCAGATTGGCCTAGGGATGTGGCCATGGGAGTCAGAACTTCTGTACATATGGTTCACTTTGAGTTTTCTTAATTAAAAAAAATGTCTACTGTAATAGCAATTGTAGAGGGGAAAACATTAGATGTTTTCCTTGCAACATTTAGTTGAATTAAATCCCATAACCACTTACAGGGATTTACCGGACGCAGGTTTTCGCGTTCAGTAGGCTACCCCAGTTTACCTATTGGGGACCCCCAAAATTCAATCCCTGCGTCCCCTGGGATGCACAAAAATTAACATCTTGTAGACACAATAAGTAGATTGAGAAATTACTGAATTGTTTATTCAGTAATTAAACTATAAATTTGTCTTCAATCCTGTCTTTGAACATAATGACATGTTGACATTTCCAAATCAAAACAAGCATCAACTATATTAGAACATGTCAATTACGGAAACAGGGACTCATATTTCTTGCCTTGGGACCCCCAAAAATAACCCTGGACTCTCACAAATATTTACCAGGGTAAAACCCTGCACTTACGATTTTCGTGTTATATCACTATAGATCACCGTAGATCACTACTGTTAGTGTAGGCTATACACGTTACAAGTGCAGTTCATGCCTTTGAGTTCGCGTTTCACGCATGAATCTTTTGCAATATTATTTATTTTAACTTATATTGATCTTTGTTTGAGCTGCTGGAAACATTTTCCACAATTACTCAACAAAAGCAAATTTCAAATCCCGCAAATAAGACAAATACACAAGTTGAAAGTATGCTCAAACGGTACCCAACTACGTTGCTTACACGTTTTGCCTAGCTTAGCCTCGTTTTCGCTAAATCATGAATATTCATTAGACCTTTTTAAGACTGGTCTATACATGTTTAACATACCATCACATAATTTACATACATAGCTATACCTCTTGAATATATCAAATGTCAGTTCAAGTTATCTGTTTGCATTATATGAAAGTTGCATGAGTGTGGTTGTCAGTTGTAATATCAATAATCTTTGTTATTCTATTCTGAAATCTGCTGCTGCAGTTGTGTCATCAACTATTCAGGTCTAACGGTCAATATTTCGACCCACGGTTTGTTTGCACTTAAGTAATATACAGTACTCATCAGAACAGATAATTTAGACAAGAATATCTTCACTGCTTGATGCCCAGATACAAAGGATATTATATTTTAAAATGTGTACCAGAGTCGAACGGCAAGACAAACATGTCGGGATGGCGGCTACTTCACAAAACAGTATCAGACATGTCAGATGTTGGTGACATATATTGCAGTATATTGTGCCTATTTTACAACAACAAAATGTTGGAGGAGAAGTTTGGATGATAAGGTGAGAAGAAAATGTCTTTCAACCCTGATACACAGATGTTAATGTAATAGCCCAGTCTAAGCTTCACTAACCATGAAAGACACGCACCAAGTTATCACTACCTTATAACGCTAGAGTCAGGAAACAATCCGGACACTGTTATACCCCTTGCCAGGTGTCCTCTCAAACAAGTCACCAATATTTCGAAATATTCTAATTTCTTATTTATTTAGTGTACTTCTGATCATGAAGATGTATATGTCACTTTAGAATTATCAAGGTCAAACACATCTCACTGTAAATGTATTCAAATTAAAAGGTGCTGATCTTTGTTCATTTATTGTTATCATGAGTTTCATCATCAACTCATATGCATGTATGAACACAAACTGAAACAAAAACTTGCAGTTATGTTAAATTTTGGTAAATGTATATCTATTAATATAACAATAATCTTATTTAATTATTATATTCATAGAAAATGTCCAGTCCAATTTGAGTCCAGTCACAGCAACAGATTTGTCGGCTGCTAATGGGCATGGATCACCGTACTGTCTGCATGTTATTAATGCATGGGGATACCATACACGTGACTGACATTCCATTATGGTCCAATCAGTCACTTTAACTGGTCTTGACAGTTGGCTCCGAGTAAGGTTGATCTCAATACAATTCATCAGTATAACCAAAATGAATTTGGCCTGACACAATCTGTCTTTCTGTCACTACTTTATGCATGTTTGTGCATGATGTAAACGTTTGTGATACAAACAGATGGCATTTGATTCCTTTGTATAACTGTTACCACAGCTATATAATAACAAAGATCCAATATCTCTATCAAAAATTGAGTAGTATATATAACGTTTGAATTTTTTAATGTATTCACAGGAATATTGAATATTCCTGACATTTTTCATAATCTTAAACTCAATTATTTTTGTATATGTCTCTGCAATCTGTGTATAGCTTCCCATGATACGCGGATACACGAACGAATCCACATCAGGTCGCTGCAGATCTATTAAGTGTAACTAAATGTATCTAAAATACTTGACCGCGAGCGGTGTCGCTGCACACACGCAGATACGCAACCAAATCCACATGACATCGCTGTATGTATGTTACGTGTAACTAAATTTATGTAAGGTAGCGACCATTTGATTTTTAGGGGGAGGGGCGGAAGATTTTTTTTCCTGCCGACCATGTTTAACTCATCTGGTCAAAGCCAGTTGAGTTTTTAGTATAAGTGAAAAGTCCGGCGTTCGTCCATTCGTCCGTCTGTATGTCTGTCTGTACGTAAACAATTCGACGTCAAACCTCTGGCGGTCACAAATATTGATAAAACTTAATTAACACAGTATTAGTCTGGAGCCCAATACTGAAATAGGGGCTAGAAATCACGTTCGTTAAACGTTTTTAGTAGAAGTGATTTCTAATCATAGATGAAGAGCCCTATCGTTTCTGAGTCATTTCTGTTGGTTGTCACTCTGGAAAATGACCTTCAAGATCACAGCAAGGTCATAAAAAGGTCAACCCGAAAAGTCATCAAACTGCATATTTTCACGGCAAATGATACCCAATACGTCTTGGTCATGATTGTAGTCAGTTATTTTTGACATTGTGAAATGACCTTGAAGGTCACCACAAGGTCAAACAATATCCCATTCCCAAAATATGCATTACAAAACCCCAAACTGTCATTTACAACAACAATTTTGTTGAAAAACCTGATTAAGAAAATATACCAGTCTCTTGTCCTTTTGGTAGTTCTCATCATGACACCTGGCTGGCGTACACCTAGGTGTAACTTTATCAGTCATATTGGGTTGTCGTCGACTGTCATTGTCATTGCCTTTCTCGTCAGCTTTGGCGTCGTTAGGAGTCACACTTCACTTTCAACCCAATAACTCAAGTCCTGGTTCAGTCTGCTCGTTGCACAAAGAGGGCCCCCATTGGCAATGGGGGTTCAAAGATCCAAGGTCAAAGTCCCAAGAGTGAGTGAGTGAAATGGATTTTTACATTGCAATATTTCAGCCACAGGATCGATAGTTGGAAAGAGAAAGCAAAAGATCATCGAGATCATGGCTCTTACATCAAGCATGAGGATACTGGGGTCTTATTCTTTCTGGTGTTAGAGCGACACCCTCGGGAACCTCACTGGGTCATGGTCACAAGACCATTTATCTAATATGTATTTCCACAATAATTATACAGTCTAAGTATCAAGCTGGAAGATAAAGGAAATACTGCAGTTTACCCCCCCCCCCCCGACAGCTGACTGTATCATCCCTTTGATTAGAAAACCATACATACGTGTCCCCAACTTCTTATTCTTAACAACAATAGTTACATTAACCCATGAAACTGAAAAGCCTGAACAATTACCTCACTCTGTCACTGTCCTCCAGTAAATAAGGTCTTAGCTCCCATCAGCATCGCGCTCACAGAAGTTGATCGACAACTTGAAGTTGGATACGTGCCCCCGAACGCTAACATAGGTCTGGTGCTATCTGTGTCAAATAAATAACATAAACTGTAAATCATACGTTGTAAAAGTGTATGCCTAATTGAATAACGTCGTATTCCCTTAGTCCCGGCAGATGCAGACGGATTTAGTTTCGGCTTCCAATTACTCAGCCTCATTCCGAACCTTTGTTCCGTCGATTTCCTAATGCTTTCCGAATATGAGCTGAATGTATTTATTTGGCAGTGCAACGTTTCCGAAGGTTTACGAATATCTTCAAGATTCTGTCCGAAAGTTCAGAATGCATCCTTTTTATTTATTTTTTGACATGGGGGTTACAAAACAAATGAGGCTGTTCAAGAGGCTGTAAAACCGACAAATATGCCATGTATCATTTGTGGCATGTACATAATTTGATGTATAATTTATCGATCCATAAGTGTTTTTGTTTTGTTTTTTTTTATGTTTGAGTTTGACCAGGTATCCAACTGTAATCCTAATATCACCGCCTCCGTAGTGTCGTGTTCTAAAACCTAATTACTTTGTGATGTATTTTGGAAGTTAGTGATCTTTGATAACGTTCTAACTCAAAATTTTGGAAATTGCCACCAGAAGTAAGTGAAAAATTCAAAATTTTGGAAACTGCTTATAATCAACATTTTAGGAATGTTGAGAACTTTGAAATGTTGGAGAGAGACAGAGAGAGAGAGAGAGAGGGGAGAGAGAAAGAAAGAAAGAGAGCGAGAAAGAAAGAAAGAGATACAGAAAGAAAGAGAAAGAAAGAGAGATAAAGAAAGAAAGAGAGAGGGAAAGAAAAAGAGAGAAAGAAGAGAGAGCAATAAAGAGAGAAAGAAAGAGAGAGCAAGAAAGAGAGAGCAAGAAAGAGAGAAAGAGAGAAAGAAAGAGAGAGATAAATAAAGAAAGAGAAAGAAAGAAAGATAGAGAGAGAGGAAGAAAGAGAGAAAGAAAGAGAGAGGTTCACACTCCAGGTATACGGATTGGGCCCACGGGGGGGGGGGGAATATGTTTTTTGTTTTTTTAAATTTAGGATAAATGTATTATTAGCATAGGCAGAAAGGAAGGAAACGTTTTGTTTATGTATTTTTTTTTGGTTAGATTTTGTTATACTTATTTTATTTCATGTTTATACATGTACTACTGGAGATTGGGTCGGTGTTTAATAAGGTTTTAGCAGTTAATTGGGTTTGTCTGAGAACGATTGCCAGTGGTGAGTATGATTTGTTTGGTGGGTTTAGTAGATTGTGTATGGGGAGTTTCTCCTAGTCAAATGTGACTCCGAGTTTACAGTGCTGGAGGGTCCATTTAGTGCAGTAAATAAGCGTGTGTTCTATAGTGCGTGGTGTTTTGCAGTGGCTGCAGTTCATAATTCAGTTTGTGTATTGGGTTTGAAAATTTAGTTTTACCCAGTTTGAGCCTGGTGATGGCTGAGTCCGTGTGGACATTGGCGTGATATTGTTCAATTTTATGTTTTGGTTTTGGTTGTATTGTTTTTTGCCAGCTTTGTTAGTGTAGTCATGCTCCCAATTGGCTTTCATTTGTTGTTTAGTTTTAGCCTTGATTTCGGATTTTATATTGGTTATTGGAGCGGTTATATTTGGTTTGTTTGCAGCTAAGTTAGCTTGAGCATCGGCTTGCTCGTTACCATAACGTCTTTACTTCGCGGAATTACTATTGAATTATCTGCAGTAGTTGAGGATCTTGGTGTGTTCTTAGATCCCAAACTCACTATGGATACACAAATTGACAAACTCTGTAAGTCCAAACTCTGTAAGTCCTGTTACTCCCATCTAAGATGCATTGGTCAAGTCCGTCATCTCATAACAACTGATGCTGCAAAGTCTCTGGTTCAATCACTGGTCCTTTCAAGACTTGATTATAGTAATAGTTTGCTCTATGGAATTACTCAGTCTGCCCTTCAGAAACTCCAGAGAGTATCCAGAACATATAAATATTCCCATATTACACCTGTGCTGATGTCATTGCACTGACATACTGTTGAAGCAAGGATACATTTCAAAATGCTCTGCATTGCCTTCAAATGTCAACATAACCTGGCACCACCCTATCTAGCAAGTATTCTATCTCCTCACAAACCATCCAGGTAACTTCGCTCGGAAAAGCAATGCCTGTTGTATCATCCTTCTTACAATCTCTGCAGTTTGACGGAAACGCTTTCAGCGTGGTTGCCCCTAAGCTATGAAATGACTTGCCTCTTTGTATAAAAGAGTCACCAAAAATGGACTCTTTACAAATTCAGTTAAAGACTCACCTTTTTAGAACATTCTATAACCTCTCATCGTAGCGCTTTGAGCATGCTTTAGAGTATGGAGCTAACTCGTTACAAATGCACATGATTATTATTATTATTATTAAATTGAAGTAAACTTCGTAAATAGTGAGGAGAGTTTGGTACATTACTTAGTCAATACAGTCATACAACAAGACTGCAACAATGTACGCACTGAAAGTGACCACAAATAACATATCACTGCTATACGGTACGTTTACTGTATGATTCAATATCAATTGATTCTTCCGCTAGATTGTTCTGCGTGTAAACCGATGTCTTTACGATGTCGTCGGCGGCTACCTCATCGTGTACGACGACATCAGGACAAACCAGAAGGAAAAGGATAATTTCCTCGCCCAATTTACACTTCAAATGAACAGTCAATAGCTCTAACAAAGCTTGTAATCGAATATCGACGGGCACGATCAACAGGAAGTGCCCCGCGGGACACAGAATACTACACTGGTGTCGGCGGTGCTACGTGGAACAAAGCGTGTGTATCTAGCTTTTAATTTCATATTTAACACAGCAAGCCTGGCATTGACACACTACGACAGTCGCTTGTTGGCTGTAATAAATGATCGGCCCATGGGGGTATGGTGAATGTTTCACGAGTGTCGATCTAGTGACCCCAGTCTGTTTAACAATACCTGTTTCTGTGAAGGCAGATAGAACTACATTTATTCCGCATGCCAATCACTAGTTTTGCATGCATTTGGTTTTGAAACAAGGTAGTGTGTTTAATAACGGTTAAATATTAAAGGAAAGCTTCAACTCTTACAATTTTAGATTATAACTGAAAACATTAAAGCAAAGCTTCAACTCTTACATTTTTAGATTATAACTGCTAGGGAACGACTTACAATTTCGTTTTAAGCAGAATATCTCAATTTAGCTTCTTTTCTTTTGTAGGTCGATCTGCCTCACTCTTCTGTTGGCAACGACAGACTTACAACTTCACTCGGTGACACTTAGGATCTCAGTCACATGGGTTTTTGTCCCAGAGGGTTTTTATCCAAGGGGAGCAAGGGGAGGGCGGAGGGGGGAGGGGTCTTGTCCAAGGGGTATCTTGTCCTGGGGGACTTTGCCCTTTGGGGTTTTATCTTGGGGGAGTTTGTCCTTGAGGAAGGTTTGTCCTTGCTGGAGTTTTGTCCTTGGGGTTTGTCCTTGTGGGAGTTTGTCCGTGGGGGTTTGTCCTTGGAGGAGTTTTGTACTTGTTTGTGTCATTTTCTCTATTACCAAACGTTTTTATGATAAAAATATTCAGAACTGCTTGAAATATGCAAGGAGACTCTCAATTCAAAGATCATCTGTTTGACCCAATTCCCAGCTTTCAAGATCACATGATCGATA
>JAUELE010198926.1:0-22451 GCA_031471655.1 Diodora aspera
CGTTTTCACTAAATTTCGTCCGATAGCCGGGGTTTCCGGTTATTTGGAAGCCGTATAAGCGAGGCACGACTGTAATTGATTTTAAGTTCCTTTAGACCAGTACAAATTTATTAACTTTCAGTAGGCAGAAGCTGTAATATTGCACAGGAGTTCTGCAGAACAGTTCCTCAATGGTGGAAAGGCAGGATGGCGCAGTGGGTTGCGTGTTGATCCATTAACTTGCCAGTCTTGACAGTTGTGGTTCGAATCCTGTCTGGGTACCTCTCTTTCAACCATAAGATTAGCCCATGACATCATGTAGGTGCTACTGCGGTGATATTTTTTAAAGATTACTGAAAAGCACATTAAAATCCAAAATAATTCACTCACTCCTCAGTTGAAGAATTTTATTGTGCTTTTCATGCTATGACTGAAATATTGCTCACTGTTGTGTGATTTGCTGTTTCATTCAGTCACTTTCTGATTTCCATAGGCTTGACAAGTTCAGCAAGGAGACCACAGTAATAAACCAAATATTTGGAGGATATCTGCGAAGTCAAGGTACCAGAAGATAATCTTAACACTTTGGAATTGTCATACTCCTTATGTAGTCATTGTCTTAAGAGATTACTCATGCAAAATGTTTTGATATTGTTTATATCAACAAGATGTTCTAGATAATCAGTGAGCTGTAGCAGGATTTTAGGCGAGAACTTGCATGTCACTTCAAGCAGTTTTCAGATGAAGCCTTGGCCTCGTATTCAGCTGCAAGACTTACTTCATTTCAAAATAAAAATCATTAAAATACCTTTAAGATTAGAATAACTATCGTTTGATTGGAACATATGGATGCTGAGCAATCCCTTGTTCCAAATGAAATCTGTTGTTGTGGGGCACGGGATGGCGCAGTGGTTAGCGCTTCGGCCCAGCAATCTGTCAGCCATGGCGTTTGTGGTTCAAGTCTTACCCTGGCAGCTCTCTTTCGGCCCGGAGACACAGGAGCTCCAACATGGACCTAATGTTGGTGAGACCTTGGTGATGTGGCTGAAAGATTGCTGAAAACCACGTAAAATTCACAAATCATTCACTCACTCATTTGAAAATAAATCATTAAAATTTCTTTTAAGGTTTAAAGAATAACAGTCATTTGATTAAAACAAATGGATGCAGAACAATGCAACTAAAATAGGGGTCTTTTGTTTTCACTTTTCTTTCTGTCGATTTGTTTCATGAACTGTCTTTTCTTTCGATGTGCACCTTGCTCATCACATTGCATTGTGGCTGCAATATTGAAATATGGCTGTGCAACCTAAAACATCATCTCAACTGTTTTCAAAGATGAAATTGGATGCTATGGCAAATGCATTGTTTTTTATGCTCGCACAAAATACAAGAGTTGCTGCATCATCAGTGGTCATTATTTTTCTTTTCTTTTCCTACAGTTCAGTGTATGAAATGCCGTGAGAAGTCAAACACTTTTGATCCTTTCTTGGACCTCAGCTTAGATATCAAGGTTTGTATGAATGTTGTTTTTTTGTTGGAGGGGGGGGGAGCTGAATTTGATACATCCACCTTGTAATCCATCGGTCTCCAGTGGTCATTGTCAAACCCTTTGAGGTCACTAAGGGGAGTGGGATGGCACAGCGGGTCAATCCAGTAATCTGCCAGCTTTGGCAGTTGTGGTTTAAATCCCGCCTGGATACCTCTCTTTCAACCCGACAATAGGCTCCTTACTTGGTCTAGGTGTCACCATGGTGATATAGTTGAAAGATTACCGAAAACTACATTAAATACGAAATCACTCACTCTAGGTCACTAATTGTTCTGTTTGGAGTTTTAATGATAAAAATTGCAAAAAAACTGAGATGTTTTGGAATAAATTAAATAATAAAGCTTGCATGTAGAAACAGACCCTGTAAATGTGCTTCATACATTTTGAGCTGTTAATCAGAAAAATCGTTCCCAGTAGCATCTGGCTTGTTGCAGAATATTGCTATGTGCAAGGACTGGTGCTTCTGTTGTCTCTTTAAGTGCAATATATCAATCAACATGCATCTTGATCATCAATTGTGTTTATGTTGCTAAAATAAGTTCAAATTAACACTTATTGCGTGGGCTTCCCGGGGGTGTCGCTCTAACACCAGAAAGAATAGGACCCCAGTATCCTGATGCTTTCCGTAAAAGCCATCTAAAATGAGGATCTTTTGCTTTCTCTTTCTTACTGTCGATTCTGTGTTGTCCCTTTTCCTGATGTGCACCTTGCACATCACATTGCACATGGCTGAAATATTGCCCCTGCAATGTTAACGTCCATTTCACTCACTAACTCACTCTGCAAACACTTTGTTTCAATGAATGTTCCATATATATTTTCAGAATGTTCAGACTATTGAGAAAGCAATGGAGAAGTTTGTCCACCCTGAAACACTGGACAATGAAAATGCCTACATGTGTCCAAAGTAAGATTTCTTGCTTTTCCTGGTAACCCTGTGGTGTGTGCGTCAGTGATGTGATGTCACTTGAAAATATAGGGCCCCAGGAATACAATGCTTTTGCCTAAAATGAGTTTTCGTTCT
The DNA here is from genome assembly GCA_031471655.1 of Diodora aspera. Taxonomy (NCBI): domain Eukaryota; kingdom Metazoa; phylum Mollusca; class Gastropoda; order Lepetellida; family Fissurellidae; genus Diodora; species Diodora aspera. The sequence goes on from JAUELE010198926.1 coordinate 2,556, forward strand.
GTCAATCTAATGGTGCATTTGTACAGCACAAGTGTCCGGGCATCTGCACGCTCAAAGTTCACAGTATGAGTCAAAGTCTAGGAAGGGAAAGCTTGTTTAAAGAGATGAATTTTCAATGTTGATTTAAAGTTGCTTAAAGATCGTGATTGTCTCAGTTCATTTGGAAGGACATTCCACTCAGATGCTGCCACATAGGAAAAAGAACGTTGTCCAAAGCTTTTAGAGTTCATTTTTGGGACACACAGATGTTTGTTTGCTGATATAAGTTAGGGCATGGACTGTAGGCATTTACAATCTCTTTGAATTATTTTCTACCTGTTTGTATGATGCATTATGGCTGAAAGATTGCCGTGTACAGTATCAGGGTTGGTCATTCTTGCTTAAATTCAGTTCAGATGCATTTATCATCTGTGTATTATTTATGTATATTTTCCAGATGCAAGCAGAAAGTGCCTGCTCACAAGAGATTTTCAGTTCACAAGTCTCCAAATGTCCTGACAATTCAGCTGAAAAGGTAAATATTAAGGTTCGGGATGGGGGGGACAGGGGGCATGGCCTTAATGAATGTGGAATTGAATCATTTAGTAGTGGCAATTGTAACAGCCTTATTAAAACATGTATACTGTTTTTCTCTAAATTGTCAAATTTTTGTTGTTTCAGATTTGATTACAACAGACTAATGGGTAAAATTAGTCGACATATCCAGTTTGCTGATAAACTCAACATACGACCATACATGAGTAATAAACAGGTAATGATTGAGCTGGTGAAATGTTAAAGTCAATGACGATTTAGGTGTATTGGGCAGTTGGGTAGGTCAGTCCGGCTTACGACCCAAGGGTCGTGGGTGTGATTCCTGCCATAGAGGGCTGGCATGTTTCTTTGCAGCTGTCAGTATTTCTGCATGCAGTGATCATCATATTGTGCACTGTCACATTGTGGCTTCACCATTGGTCATCAGTACCAGATGAAGCTAGCAGGTTTCACTGCATCAAATCAATCAGCTCCCCACTGGTGATGCAGGCTTTTCTTCCGGTCACGACTGGCAAAAGTGGGCATATGGTTGAAAGATTGCCGAGTCCCACTATAAATCCGACCAGTCAACAAACTTAGGTGTATTGTGCAATCAGCGTTGTTAGCATCTGACCTGAGATACTTTGTGGGGCTCCCGGAGAGTGACATGGTGTCACTTAAGAAAAATAAGGCTCCAGTAACCCAATGCTTGGTGAAATGTTGACTAAAATTGGGATCTTTTGCTTTCATTTTCTTTTTCTATAAATCTTGTTCATGACGCATCTTTTCCTTGGTGTAAATCATTATTAAAGTAAACAAGTGTTGTGAAATGAAAAAAGACACACAAAAACAAGAAAGAACTTGGAGGTGAGAGGGAGTATATGAGAAGTCTTAATCCCTGAGCAGTATTGTAGAATACAAGATGTAATATGACAGCAGCATCACTTTCATCACTTATGGCTGAAATGACCTTGTGATGTAAAACATCATCTCTTGGATGGTGCAGTAGTTAGCCTGTCATCCCAGGGTTTTTGGCAGCCATGCAAATCATGGTTCAAGTCCCGCCCAGGTACCTCTCGTTCAACCCGGAGATTGGAGCCTTACACCCATGTGACACTCTGGTGATGTAGCTGAAAGATTGGTGAGCATCACTTGTGGCTAAAAATATTGCCTTGTGATGTAAGACATCATATCCGAGATGGCGCAGTGGTAAGCGTGTCAGCCCAGCAATCTGCCAGCCTTGGCGGTTATGGTTCTAGTCCTGCCCCGGGCACCTCTCTTTCAGCCCGGAGAAACAGAAGCCCTGACACCAACGTGGTGTTGGTGAGACCGTAGTGACGTGGCTGAAAGATTGCCGAAAACCACGTAAAACCCCAAATCACTCACTAAAAGATTGCCGAAAACAAACCATGTAAAATCCCAAATCACTCTCGTCTCTTCCATGTGTTTGTTTACATTGCTTCATATGCTTTGTTTCCCCAGGGTGAGCCTGTGATGTATCATCTGTACGCCGTGTTGGTTCACTCAGGTCTACACTGTAACTCCGGCCATTACTACTGCTACGTCAAGTCACCCAGTCAGACATGGCACTGCATGAATGATTCAACAGTAAGTTCAGGCTTTGTTTTAATAAACACTGATTTCTGTTTTGGCGGTCTACAATTGGTAAATTACCTCCCTTGAGGGATTTGTCGTAGCATGTTGGATTACGAACTTGCCTCTTGACGAATCTGGGTTCAATTTCCCCAATTGCAATTGTGTTGTTTTCAAAGTTATGTTTTATCAACTTTTTGTCAGTAACATTTATCAAAACATTGCAGGCCCTTTTAGTAACGATTTCAAAACATAACAAATTGGTATATAAATCGTATTCGCCCAAAACTAATGAAATATTTAAAGTATGAATGATGATGCTCGGTGTGACAGCTTTCTGAATGATGAATTTTGGATCATGAATGACAAAATTTAAATGAAGAAGTATGAATGCTCCGTTTGACACCTGTCTGAGTGTTTGTGTGTGTGCGTTAGGAATGCTGTCAATGCCTTTTAAGTGATCCTCTTGGAACTGTAAGGCCTACAAAATGTGACATGGTGTCACCAAGAAAGAATAGGACCCCAGTAACCTAATGCTTGTCATACAAGATACAGCCTGGGGAGATGGGAGCCCGACACCGACGTGATGTTGGTGAGACTGTGGTGTTGTGGCTGAAAGATCACCAAAAACCAAGTAAAGCTCCAAATCACAGTGGTAACTACAGTCAGTGGGAATCTTTTGCTGTCTATCAGTCCCATTTTAAAAGTGTCTTCTATTGGTTTCCACTTTGTACATCACATGTGTTATGTCCGAAATCTAAAACATAGAGTATAAATGTGATCATGTAATAACATTGAAATGTCAGTTCCCTTTCACACCCTGGGGTTCCTGGGGGGTGTCGCTCTAACACCAGAAAGAATAGGACCCCAGTATCCTCATGCTTGCAGTAAGAGCCGTCTAAAATGAGGATCTTTTGCTTTCTCTTTCTTACTATCCATCCTGTGTTGTCCCTTTGCCTGATGTGCCTCTTGCACATCACATTGCGCTATGGCTGAAATATTGCCCCCGCATTGTGAAAATCTATGTCACTCACTCACTCATTCTGTGTTAAGTAGATAACATAAACTGTATGTAAAGGGGCTAGCTAGTCGACTATGTTGTTGCATACATTTTGTGATTACAAATCCAGTTTAGCTGAAATAATTCATAATTACAATGTTTATAAAATAAGAAGTGGTTATTTCCATGAATCTCCCTTCACTTCGGTCGTCTGCTGCAGACAGGTTGTAGTGCTTTGCGCATTCGTTGAGGAAAAACCAAAATTAGTCCAAAGTCATCTTGGTAAGTTCCAACAGTAGACCAAAGTGGTCTGGAGGGTTTTTTTCTTTGCCAGTGTCTGTATGACATTTTGTTGCACAAGTTCAAACAAAATTGGCTATAAATAAAGAGCAAGTTCCAATTTTGGACTTCACATGCAGGTTTGACATTATAAAAGTGTTCACCTAATTGTAACATAATTGTAATAAACTTATAAAAAGTATATTCAAAATGGCCCACAGTGAGGTTAAACATCATTTCATCACTCGGTATATTCAAAATATTAATGTCTTGTTTTAAAAATATATTTATTGTCATCATTTATAAATACCCTGTGGGGCTTCCGGGGAGTGGTGTGGTGTCACTTGGATACAATAGGCCCTCAGTAACCCAATGCTTGTCGTACAAGGCAACTAAAATGGTGATATTTTGCTTTCTATTTCTTACTATCGTAAATTGTTTTTAGTAAGGCCGTTATCTCAATATGTTTATATTTCTGCAAAGAAATATTGGTTCCATTGAATGCCTCTGGCCTGAAAACATAGTAAATGACATTTAGTTTGTGTTTCTAGCTAATTTTGTTACAAAGATACGACAGAACAGGCAATTTTTGTGTTGGTTTCTTGTTCCATAGTGGCCATCTTTGATTTCACAAATTGCTCAAGGGTGACAACTCCACATCCACCTGGATATCTTTATATACTTCCCAAAGATGAATAATCTACAAAGAAAAACCTACTGGTATATCAGAGAATTTTGGGTTAGGTAAAAAATTGGCATTCTGCTGCTGGACCGTATGGAGATATTGTTCAAGAGACCAAAATAAAGTCCAGCCCATCCAACAGTAGATTACTCTAAGACATTCAGCGGGGAGAAGTCTGTTGACATACATCGACTGGAAACTTGATATAATTTAAGCTTATTCCTGCGTTAAAAATACTAATATGTGCATATTTTCTACACTCAGACTGACATCAAGATTCAATTCTACTGAATGCATTTAAAAATAATCAAAATCCAAAATAAAACCCCGTACACAATTCTGCCCAGTATTCTGGCTGAAGTATTTTGAATTTTCTGATTAACAATCAATTGTGAAATATGCGGGAAATTCAAATTTGTTTGTTGAAATAACCATTTTAAGAATTAATGAGAGATAAAGAAGATCAGTATGTCATCTTCTGATTCATCTTGATTTAGATAGTATGTAACCAACCTTCTACCAGGGCTTGCATGCATGAGAAGGAAATAAGAGTCTACTTCGGAAGTAACGGTGCTACTTCGATATGCATGAGACCAAAGTAATGCCATCTTCGGAAGTAGTGACGTAGTAGATCTACAATGATTCGCCGGACTACTTAAGAAGAAGTTAAATGTACATGTACTTCCAAAGTATGTTACTTCCTTCACATGCATAAGGTCCCTGTTTCATTGATACTGTGAAAAGGCATTGTGACGTCATAATGTATACAACATACGCTAAAGGCATTGTGACATCATAATGTGTTTGACAAACTCTAAAGGGATTGTGGCGTCATAATGTGTAGGACAAACTCTTTAGGCATTATGATGTCATAATATGCACCACAACTCTTTACAAAATGGTGGAATTATAAACTGCATTGTGTATACACTGACTGGAATAATGGGATGACTGTAAATATGAGAAGGTTTGTCTTTATAAAGTCGGTCTCAGGTAATGCGACCAGTAATGACGTAGATTGATTGCATTATAGCAGATACCTATCCACCATTTTGAATATGAATCCTTTCAGGCACATTCATCGACATTCACAGAAATCAACATATTTCTTTAGAAACAACATCACACACACTGATTTTTATACACCATTTAGCAAATTTCAATATCGGATAATGAAAGCTCGAGCCTTAACGCATACGCATTCTTAACATGCATGACCCTTAATCACTTTGGTTAACTATTCATACCATAAATTATTCAAGATTCTTGGCAATACCTAGTTTGACAGTCATTCTCGGACCATATTCTGCATGTAAGGTCTGAAAATAAAATAACGATGAATTAATAGCCAGCAAGTTGAATCGGGTACGAAATAAGAAGAAAAAAATTGTCACTGCACTCTTAGTGCATCCTTTGTTCTGGTCGTGACTGCTTATTCTAACCAACCAAGCTCAGTTGGTAGAGCATCTGCCTCACAACCGCAAGGTCGGGAGTTCGAATCCCGGCTGGGTCACTTTCGTTCGACTCAACCATTTGGTGCCGTTTGTACCAACCGTAGCGTTATGGTTGAAATATTACCCACTGCTACGTTAAATCACATTCACTCACTCACTAACCAACCATATCCCACCATGTGTCTTCCACTGAAGGAGGATGCACAAGATGATCATTGCACATTTCACGTTGATCGCTGCCCATTTTGAGAACATAGCGCACTCATATCATACACATTGAGTTGTATTGTTGGTTTGCAAAAGGCATCAATTCGAAAATAGGACATAGTGTACTTTACCTTCATTTCAAAACTAAGAACTTATGCTTATGCAGTCGATGTTATTTCTACGTTTTACTCAAAATACTCGCATAAAGAATCACTCGGAAAAACATCATTTATGCCATAGACCCTTTCCTCCGATTTCCAAAGGTTATTCGAACTACGGGTTTAGTGATATTTCTAGACAGATTTGCTTTTGGTTTGTACGCATTGTCTGGTCGATGAATTGAGTACATTACGCAAAGGTTTTCAAACATTGGGTTTTGGTAAATTTGACTGGGTTTTTGTACGCTTTGTTTCAATTCTGCTTGCATATTTATTGAGTACTTTATGCGAATACGCGGCTAATCTGGAGCTCTGCCTGATATTAAAATTTAAATGGGGTATTTATAGAGTACCTAATCCATGTGGCAATGCTCAGAAGTACTGAATTAAATATCTTTGTTGATTTCATATTGATTATATCAAGACGTCTTGCTAACACAGTATTGTTACTGCGGTTACTGCATCTGCAGTATCTATTTTATATGTTACAGTCTTAAATTCCAATGATTGGGACGCCCACGTGCTATAGGCCAACACCTTTTGAAAGACCCACAATGTTTCAATGCTTAAATGATAGTTTAACATGATCTAAACTCTGACTACTTCTGTACAGAAAAATCTATTGTTTATCACTATTTTCTGCTGCTAAATCAGTGAGTGAGTGATTTGGGGTTTTTCGTGGTTTTTGGCAATCTTTCACCACGTTCTCACCAACATTATGTCGGTGTTGGGGCTCCTGTCTCTCCGGGCTGAAAGATAGGTGCCCCGGGCGGGACTCGTACCACAACCGCCAAGGCTGGCCAATTGCTGGGCCGACGCTCTAACCACTCGACTGCGTCATCCTGCGCCCCACTGCTAAATCAAACAACTAGTGAGACGGGTATCCTGTCTTTGCTACCCTCGCTACTCGCCCTGTATTAGTGTAGCAATGAAGAGTAGCATGAGTGCCACCAAGATAGGATACCTGTCGAATGACAAGAGTTACTACCCTTCCTGCATTTATTTTCAGACAGTCAATCGGTTGCCATTATCAGCTGATTGTCGATTCCCTTTTACCTGCCTCTTACAAATATGACTGTAAAATATGCAGTCTTAGCAAATGGTTTTTGTTACCCACAAGACATTCGGTCCTGCGTGTTGGAAGTTTGTACCTAACTGGAAGGTCGATATTGATAAACATATGTTAAACTAGATCTGAGGAATTTCAAATGACAAAACACACATATTTATTCCTTTGGACACCATTTGGTATCAGTGGCATTGGAAATATGTCAATATCTTTTCGCTTTCCATGCCCCGTGGGGTTCCCGGGGTGTGTCGCTCTAACACCAGAAAGAATAGGACCCCAGTATCTTCATGCTTGACATACGAGCCGTCTAAAATGAGGATCTAAAATGATGGATCATGTGTCATTGTAATTCGCGCCATATTACATCATCGCATTCTCGTTATGACGTCACACGACGACGTCTCCTGTAACCAAGCCAGAGAGTAAACTGCCATGTTGAAGTAAACACGTCTTTGTTATTGTGCAGTATAGTGTTGAGACTATTACGGAGTTAAACTTACAAGAACACGACACCTGTGTTGTCTCTTTTCCTGATGTGCCTCTTGCACATCACATTGTGCTATGGCTGAAATATTGCCCCCTGCAATGTAAAAATAAATTTCACTCACTCACTCACTCACTCCTGACGATAAATTTTTGAAAGATGTAATTGGGACTGAACTATTTTTGTTTGGCCTAACAGTATTCAGTTGTCATAAAATCATAGGTTCCTTTCATGTATATCTCTGTCTATTGCATCACATTGTGTGAACATAAAACTTGGCCTCAAGCTAATTTATCAGGTTTTAGTGCCTGGGTTTTGTTAAACTAGTGTTTAGTCCCAGATATAAGCTAAATCTACAACAAATATTTTCATAACACTGAAAAATAATAAATCAGAAAAAGAGCCCAGAGGCATTCTTAATTTTTAAGCTGATCATATTTAGATGTGCTACATTTGTAACTAGGCTGGCCTGAGGGTGTTATAATGCTTCGGAGGCTGTGAGACAGACTAGGATTTGATAAACACAGATGTTGTCAAAGATTGATATCATTTAATTATGTTTTCCTATTTGATCCTGTTCCATGAATAAATTAACATGATGTTACTGGCTCAAAAGCTAGACTAATTTTATACATATACTTTTACTTTTTTTCAGAAACAGAATGTGGTCATTATCCAATTCACAAATATCTGGTAGTTAGTGTTGGTTATTCCAACTAAAATTGACTTCATGATATCCAATCAATGCTTCATTAACACCAGTGGCGGAATTCAGCATGTTTAGCTAAATGTTCGAGATTTTTAGTCAACCCAACCCAATCAGTTCTGTGTTGGTTACTTGTTGTTTGGCTCAGTCAATTTTAGCAAGAGTTCTCCAAGGTCACTAAATTTTAGCATCCTGTGGGTCTTCCAGGGAGTGACGTGGTATCACTTAGATAGGAAAAGTCCTCAGTAACCCAATGCTTGTCATACAAGGCGACTAAAATGGGGATCTGATGCTTCTCTTTCTCACTATCGATCCTGTGTTGTCCCTTTTCCTGATGTGCCTCTTGCACATCACATTGCGCTATGGCTGAAATATTGCCCCCTGCAATGTAAAAATCCCTTTCACTCACTCACTCACTTAAGTTCAGCAAGAGGTTTTATAGAGTTTTAGTCATTCTATCTCAACCATGCAGTTCTGAGTTGATTACTTGTTACTTGGGTTGATGAATTTGAGCATGGGGTTCCCCAAGCATGGTATTTTTAAGCCGGGCTTCTGTGAACCCATTGGATGCCATCACTGACATCACGGAATTCAGTTCAGTCTGGTTTGGTTAAGTAAGTGGAACACCTTGGTATAAGCAACTGCAATAACAGAACAACAGCTCACCTGGAGTGCTGTAATACCCGAAGAACAGGTAGGTCTCCCACCTGTTGACGAGCACACCTGCCCGTATTCTAGAATGATATTAACTTTAAGGCAATAAACCAGTCTTTCTTTTTGAATTCATAAAATTTGTTTTTGATTTAATGCAATTTTCATGCGTTGATCATTGATAATGGAAAAATAATTTCATTTAAAGATGAGATAATAACGATAGACAACATATGCTTACTGATTCAATTTGTCAGTGTCACTTGGTGCAAAATTATCTTCCATTTTGCTCTAATAAAACATTATCTAAGCTCACAGCAGAATAATATATAGAATTAAGATAAAAATAACCTGAGGATGCCATGGTTGATCTAGTCTTATGATGTACTGTAAATCCAGCTTCTTGATATGGGAGATGGTATGGCATTAGTTCATTGAGAATATTAAATAACTTCCTAAATCAAAAAGACTGCAATATGTTGATCTTTAAATGAGGAAAGTTTGCATTTGGCAAGTGAACGACACCATCTCATGCATATAGATGTTTTAATCTGCAAAACTTAAGGCAAAGAAGGGTTTCAAGAACATGTTATTTAACTTATATACAAGTGATTGATGTGCATTGAGCATGGTAATGTGTCTCTGTTGTTTTCTTCAAGAACGTGTTTGGTTATTTAGATACAGGTGATCCATGTGCATTGAGCATGGTAATGTGTCTCTGTTGTTTTCAAAAAAATGTTTGGTTATTTAGATGCCAGTGGTCCATGGGCATTGAGCATGGTAATGTGTCTTGAGTTGTCTTTTAGAAAATGTTTGGTTATTTGGATGCCAGTGCTCAATGGGCATTGAGCATGGTAATGTGTCTTGCGTTGTCTTCAAGAACATGTTTGGTTATTCAGATGCCAGTGCTCCATGGGCATTGAGCATGGTAATGTGTCTCCAGTTGTCTTCAAGAACAAGTTTGGTTATTTAGATGGCAGTGATCCATGTGCATTGACCATGGTAATGTGTCTCGAGTTGTCTTCAAGAACAAGTTGGTTATTCAGATACCAGTAATCTATGTGCACTGAGCATGGTAATGTGTCTTGAGTTTTCTTCAAGAACATGTTTGGTTATTCAGATGCCAGTGGTCCATGGGCATTGAGCATGATAATGTGTCTCTGTTGTTTTCTTCAAGAACAAGTTTGGTTATTCAGATGCCAGTGATCCATGTGCATTGAGCATGGTAATGTGTCTCTGTTGTTTTCTTCAAGAACATGTTTGGTTATTCAGATGCCAGTGATCCATGTGCATTGAGCATGGTAATGTGTCTCTGTTGTTTTCAAGAATATGTTTGGGTATTCAGATGCCAGTGGTCCATGTGCATTGAGCATGGTAATGTGTCTCTGTTGTTTTCTTCAAGAACAAGTTTGGTTATTCAGATGCAAGTGATCCATGTGCATTGAGCATGGTAATGTGTCTCTGTTGTTTTCTTCAAGAACATGTTTAGTTATTTAGATGCCAGTGATCGATGTGCATTGAGCATGGTAATGTGTCCATGTTGTTTTCTTCAAGAACATTTTTGGTTATCTAGAAGCCAGTGCTCCTTGGGCATTAAGCATGGTAATGTGTCTCTGTTGTTTTCTTCAAGAACATATTTGGTAATTTAGATGCCAGTGATCCATGTGCATTGAGCATGGTGATGTGTTTCTCTTGTTTTCTTCACTCACAAAACAGTATTACTGCCTCGGTGCTGGGCAAGACTAAGCGTTGTTTATTGACATGCACTGTTCAGAAGATCAGATTGAAACTCTAAACCAATCAGATCAGTTCAGTGATTGCTTTGTCTTATTCCAAACGACAAAAAAATTCAGCACTTTAAGATGCAAATTGTGAAAAATATTTGGGAGAATGACCATTTGATTTGACTTGACCTGTCAACTTTCAGGTTTTTGTTGTGAGACTCGTGGGTTTGTTGTCAAAACTGATGGGTTTTCTTGAATGCTTCTCAAGTATTTGTATATTGTCATGGATGAAATTCAGAAAAGTGGCAGAATAATACAAACTTTGCGTTGAAACAGCGATGAAACAATGATGAAAATTGGAGGCTCTTTCTAGTCAAATATTTAAAATGTTTTGCAGCTTTGTCTTGGACAAAAACTTTTAATTCCAATGTGGTAAAATTGCCTTTCTCATTTCAAGTGAGCTCTATATGGCACCAGGAGAAAGCCAGTTTTAGCAAACCCATGGGTATTGTTCAAGAACTTTTAAATGCAGATCTGTTCCTTGTGCTTTATATTGATTTCTATCTCTTTTACACCAGAAACTTTTGAACATCACAATGTGTTATGGATGAAATATGACCCCAGTGAAAACTTTAAATAAAGTCTTTTTCAAGTGAGCAATTAATTTTATTAGGAAAGAAAACATAATATGATTATGATTATTTTTGTATCAAAATTCTGAATTTGCAACATGAATCCCTTTTGAGTTAAACAATCTTATCATACATAGTAACATTTATCAGCACTTACTTTGGCAGTAGACATCCCACTGGGAAATTTAATTTTACATGAAAAGGATTTGTTAAAAACTTATCTTGAGATGAAAGTATTTGTGGAAGAAAGTTTGTAAGTACACAAGCAGGGAGAGATGCTGTTGGTTAATTCTGCACTTCTGGGTGTTGATAAATGTTTATATTGGTTAAGTGGTTAATGACTACTTTACTGAAGTAGAAACTGATGAAGACTGATGTATTTCAAATTGACCAAACTAAATAAAGCTCACTTGAAAATAAGAAAGGTTGAATTGAGAGCAGTACGTATTTACTTTATTTGATTTTTTAGTTAAAAAATCAGTGCTGAAAATAGGAGCGTCAATATGTCTGTGAAATGTACTGTCTTTGATTTCAGTGCAAAAAGACATTCCATATATTTGGATAATATTGTTAAGTTCAAAGACATCTTCACCTGAGTAGGTCATGACATATTTATGCATCTTGTGGCACTTGGTTTGGTTGTAAATGAAAATACATATGCATTACATTTGTTATGTATGTTTCCACTCTTTTCTAGTACTTTCATTTTCAATAAGACTTACCTGTAACATTTTGCATGTCAAGTTCATTATAGGAACTGTACCTGAATTGCAAAATGAGCGTGGGATGGTGCAGTGGTTAGCGTGTCGGCCCAGCAATCTGCCAGCCTTGTTGGTTGTGGTTCGAATCCCGCCTAGGCACCTCTCTTTCAGCCCGGAGATACAGGAACCCCTTCGCCAATTTGAAGTTGATGAGACCATGGTGATGTGGCTGAAAGATTGCCGAAATTAAATAAAACCCCAAATCACTCACTCACTCCATGAATTGCAAAATCCCTTTTAGCAGGACTTCATAAAATAATAAAAAAGGAACCTCAAAGAAATAGGGATGTAGACTTAATTTGCTACATTTGAACTAGACTTGCTATGAGTGATAATGCTTCAGGGCCTGGATGACAGACTCAAGACTTCAAAAATTGTACAGTCTCAGAGAAGGACTAGGCCGACCCCTAAACTTCAGAATTGCTTTCCACATTGGAGGGGTGCTGGATGGCACAGTGGTTACCATTTCGACCAAATTTTCTCCCAGCCTTGGTGGTTGAGGTTCAAATCCCGCCTCGGTACTTCTCTTGGATTAGACCGAACTCATTGCCACACTGAAGTCGTCGCCACATAGAAAAGGTCGCAACAAATTTGCCCATAACAGCGATCAATTGCTGAATAAATTTAATAATTTAATTAATTTAATTAATTAAGTAAATAAATTAACTTGTAGGTCTATCTGTAGTACATATGTTTACAAATTGTTGTATGTGCGCTGTGTAATAACGATAGCGAATATTCTTCAGTTCTTAGGACTAGTCAACTTTGATAATGTATCATTCCTGTAAACTACAAACAAAGATGACAATAAAATTTTTTATATAAATACCGAATGCGCACTTATTTCATAAACAAAAATAATAAATAATTGTATTTTTGGACGTGGTTCTAACTGACCAGTCAGGTGTGGCCAAGAGATTGACCCCTGATGTGCTGCAGGTGTCACTGTGGTGTTATATTTTAAAGATTACTGAAAACCACGATAAATCCAAAATCACTTACTCACTCAGGGGCACGGGGTTGTGCAGTGGTTAGTGCGTCAGCCCAGCAATCGACCAGCCTTGGCAGTTCTGGTTCGAGTCCCACCAGGGCACCTCTCTTTCAGCCCAGAGAGACAGGAGCCCTGACACCGACGTGATGTTGGTGAGACCGTGGCAATGTGGCTGAAAGATGTCCAAAAACCACGTAAAGCCCCAAATCACTCTTGCAATGGTCTGATTATTCTATGAATATATATACAGACTTGATATCCAGAGTCAACTAGATGTATTCCTGGCACATATAACAGCCCAGAAAGAAGACAGATTCATTAGATTAAATGTGAATAACCCATGCCTAGCCCTCACCCCACCATTAACCCTTCCAGACCCCAAGATCCCCTGCATAATCATAGATGAAAGTTACTTTCTGGATGCTTCTTGGCCAGCACTGTTGCCAGATGGTATCTACTGTTGGCAGACAGGACTGGTACAGAACTGATTGCATATCCCTGAAGGTTACGTAAAACTGGATGGCCGTCACCCGGGGATGATTTGCATTGCAACTTTGGATGGAGCTGAGATATATGTTTGTACAAGTAGATAATCATCACTGTGAATACAGCCGGTCCCCTGGGTAGACAGTCGCTCCTCCTTGTGGCTCTGGATCTATAGTTCACTGTTTCCGCGGATAAGCTGCCATCAGAATTAAGAGGTATGGATCAGAGATGTTGTCAAATTTGGCACTGGAAAATATGACATTTGAAAATAGGGCTCTCGAAAATATTGTACTATTAAAAAAATGGTGCTGAGAAAACTGCACAGAGGGTAAACATAAGTTATGACAACTTTAGTGAATATGGTAAGTGGAGCCCATTAAGCCTATCCTAACCTCGAATAGAGAGTTTATGCTGAGTTGGGGGTTTTTTTTCCAAATATTTCAACAGAAATTTTGATGTTGAATTTTATATACAAATATTTTTCTATCATGGGTGATTTCCTGTATTTCATTTTTATATACCTTCCGAATTCCTGTTTGGGGTCTTCTTATTCATATCAGCCAGAGAGTAGTTCATACAAATCAAGGAAAAGTTCTTTCTTTTTTTGGCAAATATGCTTTGGAAGTAGAATCATTAATCCCATGCAATGTAAAATGTTGGCTAAACTCATTTTACACACCAGTGCTCCAGATAATTTCTCCATGCCAAGGAACCTCCAGGGAGTGACATGGTGTCACTTAGATAGAATAGAGCCTCAGTAACTCAATGCTTGTCATACAAGGCGACTAATATGGGGATCTTTTGCTTTCACTTTCCTTTCTATGCATCCCTTTTGTGAACTGTCTTTTCGCTCGGTGTGCACCTTGCACATCATGTTGCTTTATGGCTGAAATATTGCCTTTGCAACATAAAACATCATTTCAACTCAACTCCATGCCAAGGAGTATGTACTCTATTATTTTCCATAGTAAGGAGTACAGTGCTGTATGAAGGAGTACTGGGTGTGTAAAAATAAACAACATATTGAAAACTGATTTCAGTACAAGTGTAATTAAACAAAACAGAATTAAGTCATTTATATTACCTGCAGGATGGGTCTGCTCCTTTTCAATGATGCTAGATATGCTGTAAAAAGTATGAAATGAACATGCTGGCAGTCATTTACTTGCCTACATACACCTTTTTGGCTTAAAAAACTGGCCAAAATGGGCATATGGCCGAGGGAAACTTCACTTTACCACCTCGTCTCTGAGACACTGGCAATGTCAGCGGTGTCAGTTTGGGCAAGTGGCTTTACTCGTAACTTGCCTCAGTCGACCCAGCTGAAACTAGATACTGGTACTCCATCAGGAGTGTTCTGACCTTCTGGCATCTAGTGGCTGCTTGGGTTGCACCAGGGAACCGAGCGCTTTGAGCAAGCTATATAAGCCTGAATTTAGCGCTGTTCATTATTATTATTATTATGTACAGACTTTTTCTGGAGCACTGATACAAGTACACAAGCTTTTATTTGAACAACCCCGTGGAGTTCCCGGGGTGTAGCTCTAACCCAAGGAAGAATAGGACCCCAATAATCTCATGCTTGATGTAAGAGCCATCTTAAATGAGGATCTTTTGCTTTGACTTACTATCAATCCTGTGTTGTCCCTTTTTGATGTGCCTCTTGCGCATCACATTGCACTATGGCTGAAATATTGCCCCATACCATGTAAAAATCCATTTCACCCCACCTCTTATTTGAACCCATGGACCAGATTTGTTGGTCAGATTTCGGAGTGCGAGTATTTACATATCACATATATAGTGCAGACAATTAAGTTGATTGTTGGCAAAAGTGTGTGGTGCCCATCATAAGGTTTTAAGTGGTGTCTGGTTCAGCATATATTAATAGCATAGTTTATATACATGTATTAAAGTTGCATGCAGGTCATGTCAGGGGCCTGTTTGGTGCAGTTTTCAGCTTTGATGTTCAGACAACAACCATGGGAAAAGAATGTTCAAATTTTGAAGCTTTTCAGTTTTCAGAATTTCAGATAAAAGATTGTACACTTGTATATGTGAGAGACACTTCTACAGCCATTTAAATTGTGATTTTTCCTTATATAAATGTCAGAGTTCCCTGTTTCTCTTCATCTGTCAGCTCCGTTTAGTCTAATGCTTTGTGATTCTCCACAAGTAATTTACACGCATATGAGAGTGTCTGACATTGCTGGTGAGAGGACTTCTTAATCAAAGGAAACAAAGTCTTTGAATGTCAGCACATGCTCCAAGCATCATGGATTGCACAATGAGCTCCTTCTGAAGACATGACAAATCTTATCTTTACACAATTGTATTGTTGAATTCATCATGGCCTGGACACTGGGACAGACTTCTCTTCACTGTAGGTGCTCTCTGTGGGGCTTCCATGAAGGGAGGACATGTGTCACTGAGATACATAGGCGTAGGAGCCCCTCCACACACACCCCCCCCCCTTCTCTCCCCCCCCCCCAAGATTCAAGCACAGCAGAGTGTCAACGTTTTTAGTTTGTTTTTTTTTGCTTCCCGGTTACTCTTGGTGGTCATTTTTCGGGCAAAAAAGGTCACTGCCCCCCCAACTCCAAGGATGCCCATTCATTTTTCGGGCAAGAAGGTCACTGCCCTCCCAACTCCGAGGGTGCCCATACGCCTATGCTGAGATAGAATAGGGCCTCAGTAACCCAATGTTTGTCGCACATAGCGACTAAAATGGGGATCTTTTGCTTTCACTTTCCTTTCTATTGATCTCTTTTCGCTCTGTGTACATCTAGCACATCACATTGCGTTATGGCTGAAATATTGCCCTTGCAGCGTAAAACATGATTTCAACTTAACTTACTGAAGGTGCTTGTATTTTACTGACATCCCTTAGTTCATGTCTCATTAACACTAGCCTGATGTTTACTAGTTACATACATTATATACTCAGCACAACTATTGAAGGCTGAGTGTAATGACCTACTTGCAATTGTCAAAAGCCATAATGGGTTGGTTAATAAGTAATTGAGATAAATACTGGTTAATGCTTAGTTTGTAAAATGAACAGAACAAAGGAAATGTACAGTTGCATGATAACTTAATTACATTCATTTATTTCTTTTTATACTCATGGCACGTTTGTTTTTTCACATTTCTAGTCAGTTTTAAAGTTCCAATTTTTAGCATGTTACAACAAATTTACATCATCTGGAGCAGTGGTGAGAAAAAGAAAACATTTTTTTCAATTATATCAAAAACTTCCTAAAACCAGATATGCGGATTGACAGGACTGAGATGATACAAGGTTGATTAAGCATGTGACAAATTCAAAACTGCATGGTTAAGCGCGTCTCGTCTCGTGTCCTCCTTGAAACATTGGGGAATCTCCATGATCCTTGCCTGTTTTTTTTATGCCTGAAGGTGTTAAGCATCCTTTGCTACTCTCATTTGTGAATCTTCAATTTAAGCAATTATACCTCAAAGTGTCTCATATTTTTTTCATGTTCAAACATTCTACAAACCAAACTGATATTAATTTCAATTACAAGATTAATCTGAGCTTCTCTTATAACCACTATATCCTGTGACAGACTCATTCAGACTCAAGTGTATAAAGCAGTAGTGACAGATTTAGAATGATTGGTTTTACAGAAGAAACATGTAATTTGTGTTCAAATCAGCTGATGTTTCCCTTGATGATTCAGAGATGTCTTTCAATAATAACAGACCTGTTTTACTAACCTGCATTCATGCAGTTGAAGTCCTATATCACAGTTAACAAGTCCATTCCTTGGCAATGATGGTCAATGATAAAGAGCTAAATTACATTGTGCAACAATGTTCTGTTTTTCTTGGTTTATAATCACATGACTCCCTAAATAATTGATACTTCTCTTATAGGTTTTATATAGTAAATTACTAGCTACTTCTCCATGTTGCCATTAAACCAAGAAAAAAACATGGTTTTTCAAAGTAACGTATGGAATCTTGTGAAATACTATTATGTAAAGAGCTTTGTAATAATTATGAGCAAAGAATGTCTAGAACATTTCTGAACGCAGACTTTGTGAAGGATTGTCTGTCAATTAATGTGTTTGTTATAATTAAAAGAGTTCATAGTAGGACACATATTATGATTGTATTTTTGTTATGATTTAAAGAGTTTATAGTAGGACACATATTATGATTGTATTTTTGTTATGATTAAAAGAGTTTAAAGTAGGACACATATTATGGTTGTATTTTTGTTATGATTTAAAGAGTTTATAGTAGGACACATATCATGGTTGTATTACAAAAGATTTTGATGTTTAACTTGATTTTTGCTTGTTCTTACATAGCTTGTCAGTGGTTAATGAGTCTGACTTCTCTTATTCTTGGAAGTTACTACGAGTAAACAACATTGTTACAGGTGAAAAACTCAGGGAAAATCTGTTATCTGAGAGTGAACTCCAAGCATGTTTGAATGATTGCTTCTGACAAGGCTAAATTACATGGCTTCTTACAAAGTGTTTCTTGAATGACATGCACATTTAACAAAATCATATTGCTAGGCTTATTGTGTGAACGCTGCTTTACAACCAGTCAGCTACTTGTATGCTTCATCAGGGCGAAGATGTGTGAGATTTCTAAACTTGGCTCAAAGAACATCTCTGTTTTACTCTTGAGGTTAGTTTATCTGGTGCGGGGCAAGGCCCCTAGATGTGATGATGAAGCTTTATTTAACCAGTTGTGCCTCTTCAAACTTTTGCCAGCAATTAAGTGGGAGTACATTAACCAAGAATCTACCCTGGTCTATATTATAACAATTGAAAAATATCTCTGGCATTTGGAGAGATCTGGTGCCTTGGGACTGATTCTATGAAGAGTCACAAAGTCATTATCAATACCACTTGAATAGTGGAGATTTAGGCCTTCCAAGTTCAGTGTGAATGATGTAAAGGTGCTAATATATACTACTCAAAAGAAGTTAAGGGTCAAACAAAGTGAAAACAGTCTTTTATAACGATGAAGCTGTTTATCAGAAATCCACTTGATAAAATGTTGGCACACATGTCATATCCCAATGTGCGTATATTTGAAATGACAATCATGACCAACACGTGCAAATGCTGCAAGTGCCGATACATCATGAATTTCAGATTTTGAGGAACATTTCACATGAAGCAAATTTTTCCTAAAATTCAGCGAACTTCAGCACTTAATTTTCACCCGACCTTTACAGTAATTGGTAAATTTTCAGTAGTAATAATACTTCATAAAAACATCCTTTCTAAACTATGCTCATATGGCTTCTATTAGGATTGAACCTTTACTTCTTTTGAGTAGTTTATGTTCACCAAAAAAAAAATATCATTTGTGCCTTCATACCTATTTCCTTCCCTTAGCAAAACGAGAGTCAGCTTTTCAGTTTGGTGTGGCACATTATGTATAACCGAATGCCTTTCAAACACAAAGTCTGTCCATTTTCGCCTTTTGTCAAGTCAAGAGTGAGCTTCTGAGTTCAGCTTGACACAGCCTGTGAAACGAAGGAATAATCAGGTGTCAAAATATGTATGCGCAGGAGCACAACTTTGTTAATAAAAAATTATTTGTCCACAAAGTCTGTGCATTTTCCTTCCTTTTGCAAGACAGGGGAGTCTTGTTTGCAATAGACAGGGCCGTTAAGGGGAGCGGGAGTGATGTTTGTGAACCGCAGTGTGAATCAATATGTCCCAGTCCCCTGTACATGCCTGGTGTTAACTTGATGAGCATGGCCTTATGCAATCTCGCATTCTCAAGTGGCATGCTTGTCTCTGTTAACCTTGTCCTTGGTAGATCAATAGGACATGAAACTCCTGGCTATCACCGAAGACCGAGATCTCTTACAATAGCCTATCATTTTCCTTGACACTGAGGTTAAACACGCTGAGAAGCCGCACATCCTGAAGTATATTATTATGGAGCTAACTTTCATTTGAAATGCTACAATTATATCTGATCAATTATTTTGTAAAGTGGGCACTCCATTTTTAGATCAGAAGTGTATTCTATTGCTTTCTGTTCTCTTTCATATGTACCCCCTGGGGTTCCCGGGAGTGTCGCTCTAACACTAAAAAGAATAGGACCCCAGTATCATCATGCTTGCCATAAGAGCCGTCTAAAATAAGGATCTTTTGCTTTTTCTTTCTTACTATCGATCCTGTGTTGTCCCTTTTCGTTATGTGCCTCTTGCATATCACATTGTGCCATGGCTGAAATATTACCCCTTGCAGTGTAAAAATCAATTTCACTTACTCACTCTTTTATATGTGATATTTTAAAGTTAATGTTTGTATGAGTTTCAATTCATTGGTTTGCTGCCACTTTATTTTGTAGATTTATCAACCTCAAAGAAAAATTGCAGACTGATTTAAGTCTTAAATGAATTGCAAATGTGATATTGTTCAGAAGAGAACTTTCAACACATATCATATGCAGGGAGCAGGGTATGGGGAGCCCTGGGGGGGGGGGGGGGGGGGGGGGGGGGG